>JACCGJ010022141.1:0-50633 GCA_013407085.1 Atriophallophorus winterbourni
TTTTTTCTTCCTCTAAGTCACTATGTCTGTGTCATCGCGTGAGATTTTCAAGTTAAGGTATAGTAGAGATATGTTGGAAGCACGTGCCAAGCAGCCACATTTTAAAGTGTGCAAGAATAAATGGCTTCGACTTGACTACACCAATGTGATCAACAATTATTTTGAACTGAAAATCATTATGCTTGTTCGGTGGCTATATTTGAAGAGGATCACTGATTCAGTACCAATAACATATTATTGTGATTGTTTGGATGAGCATTCGTTGATACGTTACCATGCATTTCAGACAAGAAAGAAACGAACAAAACGCACTCCGTCGAGGAAGCAGAACCGCAAGCTAATGAACCGAAAAGCAGGTTGATGAGCCCACGGATTTCAACTAAAATGGGAAAAAGATCCCGGATGTCAAAGCGTATACAAAACAAACTGAAAAGTGTGAAAAATCAAGTGAATAATATAGGAAACGATTTGGACTTGGTTCTGAAAATCATGAGCAATGATGTTTAAACAAAATTTATCAGTGACCTCAAAAGTCGCCTGACATGACTGACTGATTGACTTCATTAATAAATTTGCAATTTGCATAAAAACATGACACGCTATACGTTTGTTATTCACCCACAAATACCTACTATTATAAAGCTAATTTTATAAAACAAAAAGATGAATTGTTGTGTTTGGGATTCGGTTACTCTCTAGCGATTGTGCTTTATCGGTTCAAGAGCGGTATTCAGAATATTGAATATAATTTATTAGAATTTGATACGCTACCTTTAAATGATCTTGCCCGATGAATCCTAACGAAATCCAACAGATCCCTGTTTACGTAGATACAGAGCCCATAAATTGACCTATTTACGCTGCGCAATGTGGCTCACAGGGCATGCGCAAAAGTGTGACAAATGTGACGATATGTAACTATGATGAAAAAGTATTATTAAATATCATCACAATTTAACTTTAAATAATTGTTCACTAGTTGCTTCACTGGATGCATATGGTAAAAATTTCCATCTCAATAAATTGCTGCGCGCATGTTTACCAGCCATCGTGTTTTTCACTATTTCTGCAGTACATTTACGTCTTTGCTGTCATCATAGTAGCCAACAGGCAATAGATAAACAGCCGATACTTAGTCGCTATTTTCATCGTTCTACCATACTGTGAAACGAACGCTTTACCTTATTTGATCTCATGCAATACGCTCGATATTTTTAGCGTGTTATTCATTCAAACTCGCGAATACATAACTCTAGTATTCAATTTGGATACACTGTTTTGATAAATCATTTAAATGTTCGTTGTGACAGAGTTTATACTATTGGTTATAACATAGTTCTCTACTTATCCACTGTTTCATGATTCACCGTGTCCCATATTACCATCCCCACTTGATCAAAGTTCACAGCCATAAATGGGTTGAGTATTAAGTTCGAAGCAGCCATTCAAATTAACTGGTAATTTGTATTATTTTGATTCTCGAAATTAGATCCATCGTGCAGTTCGAGCTTTCAATTCTTTGATGCGACCTTGCAATCACCAATCCCAGCGGAATCTAATTTTCCATCTACCGCTCTATCATTGTTTCAAGGATTGCTCATACCACCACTCCATAAAGCAAACAGGGAATAACCAGGTATTTGTTCTGGTGTACGTGCAGTGAATGTGAGCACTTTCAAACGTGTTTCTCCTAGACGTTATTTTGATTTATAACAATGATTATAAGATATTGTCAAACATGTCTATCCGTTCTTCATACAGTTGAAACCCGAATAAGCTCACCTCATGATACCACATTTCATCCACACGACCAACAAACTTTCGCGATTTTCATCTATGTTTTTTTGCATTCAAGAGTAAATTTGATAATTTTGTTGTTTTTAAATCCGAGATCAATTTGTCTGATGTTCTAAAATCACATATGAAATGAACTTTCCGTTTCTATCTTACATCTGCCAGCTTGCATTCGGCTAGACGAGAAACGTGATCGAAATGCTCACATTCCTTCTCTTTTTTTGATTATGTTCCTTTTCACAACTTCGATTTAGTTGTGTGTGGTCAGAGTATTAAATTTGTCAAACAGACCTCGCTCGTATTGAATAACACAACCCATACAACGGCAGCTTTTTGCTATCATTTAACGATCCTCGATTTACAGCGAGTAAGAAAAGAGTTCAAAATCGATAAACATCCTCCCAATTTAAATGAAATCATTGAAAAAAATTGTCGGTTCAATTAAACGTCTCGAATCATAATAATGTTTAAAATATCAATTGATATCGCATTAGTTATAGATAGAAAAATTATTTGAAAATAAAAATATCCTTCTTTGTTTATCCATCGATTTCGATGTTTCAGAATGTCATTTTGATCGTAAGTACCCGAGGTAGGAACATTGAGAGAGATTGAATGATCATGTTTGAGCTTTGTATTTGTGCATTGAAAAAATAATATGGGGAATCTTCCAACATCGGCATTTTTTCCTGCAGTGTTGTATGTTACATGAACGAAAGTGAATGCCTAAGCATTTAATCAAGAGTAAACTTTATGAATCCGACTAGTTTGCAATCCTGAAATTAGGATAACATTGACTTTAGGTTCGACTAAAATATTATTTTTTAATATCTTAAGTTGCTTTTGGTCCTCTTTATCCGATATCAACCATGGATGCATATCAAATGTGCATGACTCTTTTTCTGTTTCAAGATGTGTCAAAAGAAAGAATCTCTTCCGTTGCACTCATAACCATAGGCGACAGTCGCACACTGACGGCGTGATAAGCGTCTAGCGACTGAGAGCAGTAGCTGCTCATCCACAGATTCTAAATAACGCTTTGAAATCGGCATTTGAAGTGAGTAATGAAGAACAAGCTCTTTCCACCTCGTGCAACAAATTTTAAAGTCTTCGTATCTATTGTTTGAACTTATTTGTACCGCTATGGAGGTTATTCCGAATGTTGATTTGCTGATTTCAACTCATCAGAGAATGCGTCTTTTGAATGATGATCATTTTCTTTGTTCTTGGTTAGGTTCTATAAAGACCTGACCAACCTTTGCAGCTGATGTGTTTTCGATGACAACATGGCGTAGGTCAATCACCTTGTGTGATATTTGTTATTCTCTCATTACGCATTAGACAAAGTTAAATACATATATAGCATATTTATACGCAAATATATTAGTCGCCCCGAAGAACTCGCAAATGTCTTCAATTTTTGTCACTTCCATCTAATTCGTCATTTTAAATACGTGCCAACCGGTTATACACGAGCGCTCGCCACGTTGGACAGATTTAAACAAACGTGACGTATAGCACATCGTTCAAAACTTGCTAATGTTCTACTCAGTGCATTTTTCCAGAACAGGTTATCATTGGAACATTACTCGTGCGAATATTTCTAGAGACGGAATCTTGTTTCTCTACCGTTGTTCCACCGGTCAGTAAATGCACTGTTGATCGAGCGTTAATCAATATGTGTCGCGGGTGCAATATATGATTATATCTCACTGTACAGCAATTATGATATTCATTCAATCAGTCAGTACACTGGATAAAATACGGTTGTGGTTTTCTCTCTAGCCCAGCGATGGGTCAGCAGCAGACACAAACATACCATCCATCACAATTTGTAGCGCACCTTTCACTTGTGTTTTACCGTAGTTTTGTGGTCTGACAAGCTTTCTGAAGCTATCGTTTGGCACTATTTGCTACTGTGCCACACACTTTTACAATATATAAAAAGTGTTGTACATGAAAACATAGTTATCAAAAACAGATCATATGTTCATTCCAATTGGGTGTAAAATGCTTCGACGTGACCAAAATGATATTCTGCTAACCTCGTCGTATTCAAAGTGACTCCCTGGTTTCCATGGTGATGGTTATCTTTATGTCATATATTCACAACTAGGCGGTCAATACTCCATGGGTATGAAGAAAATGTGGAGTTAATACATCTACACTGAACGGAATACAACTGGAAGCGTGAGGCAACGTTAGGAGATTCAACTTCAAGTTTAGAGACAGCAGATACATTTTTGTTACCGAATGTAGACCTGCCAAATAGTGTAAAATGCCATGGTCAGTGAAATACCATCTATCGTGTGTGCTAAAAATGTCTGGTTCCACTAATACAATCCAAAATGTCGGTTTACGAGAAATTGCGAAGAACCATGACTAACTTTGTTGCTCTGTGATAGATTTGATCGAACAGAGCAATATATTTCCGTAGTTTGTGTGCCCAGATCATTACCAAATACTCCATTGTGAGGCGGATGTCGACGTTAATTATATTTGGTATCGTTACAAGCAAGTATCTTCCGAATATTTTCAGAAATGTAGCTGACAATCAGCTGTCCTGTCCATATATATACTGCCAGTGTGTCTGTTGTGTTTTGATGGGCATCAATACCGAAGCCATACTGGTTGTACCCACTGTTTCGGTATTTTGCTCTTTGCAACCAATTCAATTGTTAATCAAACAACGCTTCACAACTCATATTATAGCAATCATCTTCTAATCATCGTTAACTTATTCCGGTTATTCTATCGATGTACCAAGAAAAAAGTTGAAAAACTCTAGTGATAAAATTGTCTTATTGATTGGAAGTTTCTCAATTGCAAAAACCACTGAAATCGGTAGAATTGACAGCGATTCATAGTTCAGTGAATGGGCTTGTTACACAGTGATTAATAACGCTGAACGCCTGATAAGTGAATGTTAGTTCATGTCTTGCAATATCAGCTTGGTTTTACCGTTCATTGATTAGCAGTAGTTGTACGAACACTATGTAACAGTGACTCCCAATTGAAACGTTGTTAAAGAACTAACCACGGTTTCAAGGCTCACTGAACCTTATATTTCTGTGTCTCTCCGATGAAGGAAAAGAACCAGAAACCAGTATCAGAGTGGACGTTCGGCGTATGTGTGCACACATTATCGTTATTTAGTCAGTGTTCTCCTACGGCTGCTTTTGTGCAGTTCAAGAGTATCAGTGAAAGAGCTGATGATTCGTATTCTCGTGAATTGAACCAACATCGATCTAATGTCATGCTGGTTGCTTGCTTGACTTGCATACTTACTGATTCACCTACTTCAGCTTTATCACACAGTGGGGCGCAAAATACCAACATGTTTTCTAACTTTTTTTCTGTTTTTGGAGTTAAAAGGATAATCCCATTTCAGAAACCTTGGATTGGAGCGTTTCTTAGTCATTCTTACCTTACCTTATGGATGGGTACTAATGAAGATTTACCGCAATATTCCAATGTAAGATTAATCCGAGAAACTGGTTTTACCAATAAGCTTACAGGAACTAGATTAATTAATAAAAAAAGGTTCACGCAAACCGATATACTCATGTTTGCGTGTAAACCTTTTTATTTAAAGTCCGCTGATCACAATATAATGTTTCACTGTGCCTCAAGTGCAAGCTTTTTTGCATAAAATGATTACATTCGAAATTTTTGTGTTACAGGGAATTCAAAGTCAATCGTAGAACACAACCAGTTTATGCTTGATCAACAACATATGAAGAGTAAACTTCTTCTACATTTCGCAGTCAGAACTTCAAACCTAATTTCCTATAATATTTCATTTGATTCATATAAAGACGCTGCTCCTGGGGAACTCTGTGTGTCTATGAGAAAATCACGGCGTAAAGCAGTACAAGCATAATTATGTTTATGTTCAGTCACGGTTTTTTATATGATGAATTCGAGGATTTTACATACAAATTTGAATTTTGGTATCACTGCAATCTGAATATATGATGAACAGTTGTCTAATCGAAAAAAATTTGTTATACTTGCAAATAGATCGGATGTATTTATCATAACACAAATGTGAACATTATTGCCGAGTGTACTATAAGCCTAATTTACATGAATCTGCAATTCAGAATCTAACTAAATGCTGGTAGTATGACGATCAATATACAATCTCTCAATTAAAACTACATCAAACTTATACTGTCTGTAAAGAAGCGACAATTTTCCTAAATCTACTGAAAAGGCTATTTGGGAAATTTTTATCCAATATATTCCTCTAGATCATGATTACATACTTGGAACCGGGCATGAAGTACGGTGTGCAGTGATGGTCCCCGTGGCTCAAGAAGTATTCTGAACTTATGCAGCGGATCAATCACCACTCAACAAAACTATTTCCTAGCACCAGAAACAAGCCTTTCAAAGAAAGAATAGCTCAACTGAGCGTGCTTGACTTTTCCTATTGACGAATCAGAGGGGACCTTTTCTTACTTTACAAAACATTAAATACCACGAACAATCCCTTACGGGATTTATTCACGCATATGGATACTATGAAGTGTGGGACGTTTTAAATATGTGCAAATGGTACACCATTGCCGACTGAACTGAATAAGGTATTTTTACTATATATGTGTCTGTTATAATTTGAACAGTATACCTTCTACCTTAGCTCACAGTTTAACCACTTGCTGACAGTCGTACTTCCTTGATGCAAACCTTCTTCACATTCTTCATTAATCCATCATTCAAAAAAGCACCTCCGAACCATTCGTGTTCGTTTTCTATCACATCTGAACCTTAATTGATCTAGTGGTTAATTAATTCGGAGTCATGACCAAAACAGGAAGTCTGAGCTAAAGATGATTAGTGTCACGCTGTTCACTCATATGTGAATAGGATTCAGGTTTTGATCTTTACAGACGATGGATACATTTGCAGTGACTTGTCAATCATCAACGAGGACCTAAGGTTCTAAACGAACGGGTCGGAAAATCCAGTGTTGATCAAGCAGTAGCTAGTGCCCGTGCGCATTGTGCATCACTAGGTCCTCTACCTGCGACATAATTCGGGTAGGCAATCCGCCAGAACAGTAATCTCGTCGTTTCAGTTAGTCTAATTAGGATTAGCAGTGCCGGATTAAGCAGTTTAAGTGTGTTATTACTGAGTTTTATTTACATGAGGTACATCGCGCGATGCTTTTATTACAATGATACTGATGATGCACCTTTAAGAAGAATAATTAATCAATATAACTCGATATCTCAAATAATTACTTATCAGCGCTCTTTTTCTCGAAATCGACTCGCTAACTTCATCGAAATCAGAAGTAGTATTTGGTGTTGTTGATTTTATTATGATCATCTGGTCGATGTCGATCATGGATGGGCATCACAGATGCATGAACGCCTCAGGCTGTACAGCGTTTCAAATCTGTGAAAACACTCCATTTCAGAGGATCAATCTCTAGTACAACTCTCTGAAGGAAAGATAATATTCTAGCGATCGGCGACAGTTGCAAACTGATTGTGTGATCTACGTTTGACTTTTGTAGCAGTATTTGATGCAATAATACGGTTTTATGACTAAATGTATTGTGTGTAGGTATACACTTCTAGCAAAAATCTTAATAGAAGAAAGCCTCAACCGTGTACCCGAAATTCATTTGACATAATAATATCAAATTTTATATATATGAAAAATCACGTAATGTTTGTTTAGGCAGAATTTGAAACCATACAGTACTCTCGATTAGCCTCATATATATTCAATCAATAATCGTATTCCTCTTGTGAATACCGATTGCAAATTACTGTAGTAGTAAGTTCAGAACGCATCAAGTGGATATCGGCTAAACTAAATCCCATTGAATCACGGTAATGACGTTGTTGCGCGTATCAAGCCACTTCTTCTTCAGTAAAGAATTAATCAATGGAATCTTTCAAAGAACCAAGAAGTTCGAATTCAGGGTCAGAATGTGGTTTCTTGCTGAGCGTTCGAGGTGATAACGAACACTCACTAAATTATGTGGAGGGTTATCTAATAAACACAAAATTAATGAAACAATAAAGCCTTTAACATAAAACCGAATTTACACAGACAAATCAATATCAAATTTGAAACAAAAAATCACGTAGGGATTGTTTGTGTTCAGGGTAAAACTTCATTCACCCTATTAATCCCAATTAACCGCTGTTAGTCTTGCGAGATGATGACAAATAAACAAATAATTGAAAGACCTAAACCCCTTATTTTTTATTTTGGGTCTACAGGTGATAACAGCCTAAGCTAACTGACTACATGCGCAATCTCGCTCACATTAACCGTTGAGGCTGCATTTTGGATAATCACTTAAGAAATTTGTGGGTTTGTATGTGAACGATGCCTACTTATTTATTAGCCTGCTTGCTCCATTAACATGCATTATGCAGTAAATGCATAACTGGACGCAGAATTTCAGATATTCATCTCATCCACCTTGTTCATCAAATTTTCTTCAAGTGGGTTGATCATGGTAAATCGAACTACACTTTACAGGTCTTAAACCATTTTTGTTTATTTTGGGTGTGCACGTAAAAACAGCGTACGCTGACCGACTATTATCCCTGTGAACATTAGAATTTAGGCTAGTTGATAGTTGAAGGCTGCATGATGGTTAATCAATTAATTTCTTTTTCGGCTTGTGTGTGAACTATGTCCCTTTATCGATAAAACTGCTTTATTAGGCCGCGTGCATAAGAAGGTATGCTCAGAATCGGACGCCAGAAATTTAGATATCCAGCTCATCCAGCTCATTCACAGCATTCTACGTGGCCTTTGTTATTTCAATTGCTCAAGCATGAAGTCTTCCATTTTAGTGGTACACAGTCCTTAATATCACACCCATGTCATCAAGATCCACGCTGTAACAAATGCCTAGTACGTGTTTATCTATGGTAAAATCCCGAATCAGTGATTGATATTCATTAAAATTGGGAGGTCTCATTACTATTCGTTATTTTTACGTATGTTTGCCATTGTGATACATTCTATAGATGTTCGTTAAACTTGGACATCTGTGCAACGTTCGCACTGGATATTGTGGATACAGTTGGTCGCACAACCTGAATGAGTCTCAAATTTAAACTTCATTAATGCATGATGTATTTTCGATCGGTCTCAAATATATTCAATTAGTATTCCAATTCATTCTGTGTATATCGACTGCACATTTCTTTGATAATGAGTTTAAAAAGAAACACTTCTTGAGAACGCATCGAGTGGATATTGTCTACATTATTCCTCTTTTAATCATGCAGAAATTGTACTAATTGACATATATTCCTTCACTCTTTTATAATTATTACTTCTCTATCGTAATATTGAAAGTTTCTATTATACAACAGTTGGTTTTCGAACGTTCGCTCAAAATACTCAATAATCGTTCAGTTAAATCGATATAACATTCAAAATCCTGTTCCGAAATGTATTGAAGTAAACCTGCCAATCACTTCATGGTTCATTCAGAATTATCCTTCATTTTTCGGTTCGGAATAGGAACAAATCAGGTAATAAAAATCGATAAGTGATTGTCTGTATACTAAAGATGAATCCACGAAATCGGTTAGCAAAACATAGTGTTCAAGTAAAGAATAACAAAGTTATTCTGATTTAAGTGCTGGAGGCATGGATGGACAAGGAGCTTAAGGTGATGCACAGATCCTCCTCACTTACATAACTCAGCCGGTTTTTGGCTATTGGCCTTTAATCAGGTGAAGACAGTAATATCGAGTTCAGTCTGCCTTGAAACATTGATAAATTGATAAACTGTGAAATCTTTATAAAAACAACGATGTTTAAAGACATGATCAAAACTTGGTTCCTCGATGAGCGCTGGAGGTGATTAGGAACGACCAATAATATGTGGTGACCACACACTCTATACACGCATGCTCAGCCGATTTCAAGATGCTTGCCGCCATCAAGTGGATACAGGTACATTGAGCCTTGAAACAGCAGATAACTAGTAAATTATTTTATGTTGTCTAGTTACTCTGACATAAGATTCTTAGAAAGAATCAGGGTGTACGGAAAGCAAAACCACAAAGTGAATTTCGGTCAAGTGCAGTTTGTGCTCACAACGCATCGCACGTACACCACTCCAACATTTCAAATTGATTTCTGTTAATATTTCGTCCCAGTGATAATGGATAGTTAGTATGAAATGATCTCGACTGGCCCACGAACCTATTTATAGTGGATTGTATCATATGATTAAATAATTCATAAACGTTTGAGATTCACAACGTAATTCTACTTTAATGTCTTGGAAATGTTTTGTTCACTTTGATGGAATTCACGGGAAAACCGATGACTCAACACCAAAATCGGATTTGGCCCTGGATTATTTCGAATCGGACAATTGAAGAACATCACAATCCAAGCTATAATTCTATTGTTTCGAGTTGTATGCTTTGCGAAACAATAAATATACCACTCGACATTGCGTCATTTTCTATTTTTTATTGGGCAAGGTCATTTGAATAATCCGACTAATCACGAGGAGAATAATGATAACTATTCAATAATAGCCGTTAGCATGCATTCGTTAATTGTCATGCTCTATGCCCAATACTTAGCATAATTGAGGTGGTATTTGAAGATTAGTGTAAGCACGAAGATGTGAGATAATAAGGTATTTATTAAGGAAAACGTTCGAGATAAACCATTTTCATGATGAGGCTCAATGATATAAAACTGAGTACCCTACAGGTGAATTTCTTGTTGTAGATACATTTCAAAATAAAACTTCACGTAGGAATAATGTCCTACATCTACGTATTACAGCGAATACATAAACATATATTTTGTATTATGTATATTTTGAAGTTTCTCGCTGGAAACGTTATCAAGGATGATCAACCTATGTTTTTGCCCTACGATACAGTATGCGGTAAAGCTGAAGGCTCCATGAGTGCGAAAAGATTTTGCTCTCTTCGATAAAATTTATCACATATCAACAAGCGTAGTGTTGGGTATTCGCAATGTTCTGTACACCGAAAAATTGCGACGACTGGATCTATGCGACTTTACCCAAGGGAGGACAAGATGCGATTATATTCTCACCAATAGTATTGGGTCTACCGAAGGACATCCACTGATACACATGTTTGATGTTTGTGATGTAAATGTGAAACGCGTACGTACCTGATCCCATTACGTCCCACGTTCCCATATTGATTGTCAGTGCCAGTTTTCGTCGTACTTTCCAAATATCTTTGGAATTCACTACCCATACCTGTGATGAACGCTTCTCACCTGGCAGTGTTTAATGCTAATACGGAATTAGACATGCAAAAGTTAACCTTACATTTGATATTCTCTATACCTTTTTACTATAATATTTCCAGATTTTTATTTATACTGTAATCCTGTGGTCTTGTAATATATTAACTTTCTTAACCATGAATCTAGAAATCATGAATCCTGGAGGCTGTTAGCAGCTTAATAAATTGGCAATTTATAAGTCTCCTTAAGCATTCCTTTCTACAGTCAGTTTGTGATCCTGTAATTATATACCGTGCTTCTTCGTATAAATCGTTTTCGTAAATGGATTCAGTTTATGTTTCACTTATCGCGGATTTTCTGGAACGTGTACCCTCTGATAGAGATGATTTGCCACATGAGGTGTGCTTGTATCAAAAGAGATCGTTTGAGTTACACTGTATTACATTGATCCGAAACATCTGAGGTTGTTGAAATAATACACATACCATCCTAAGAGGAGTGATTGGTATGATGGTTAGATCAGATCAAGGTGTATCCATAAATTCGCTACCATCTTATAAAGCACCCCTCAAATTTCATTTACTTCTTGGCGGAATCAAGTTCATTTGCGAAGTTTATAATGTGCGTTTCTACTCGGAGGCATGATAAGTTTCCGTTTGCTCTCATGTTATTAAATGTTAGAACAGCGTTTCAACGAAACTCCTTCAGTGTTACTCTCTTACCATTGCAACCTTGAATATCCGTGAGAAATCCTTAGAATAAACATTGGTACAGTTTTGATACAAATGATACATATTTCAAACACCCCGAATTATGCAGAGGACTGAGTCTATCGGAGGATGTACATTGTGGTTAAACACTTCTTAGCAACGTAAATTCCGACTATATAAATTTCTCTAAAGTTCAATTTTTTTCGAACAACTTGCTGTCCAGCCAATAGGATTTCATCACACAATCCCATAGTTCAGTATATAGGTTTTCAACACTGCTAAAATCACAATCACTGTGTATGCGAAAAATGTCACTATTGGTTCTGCTTAGTTTTATCCACGGTATTTTCTCGGTAGGAGGTTCTGTCCAACCAGAAAAATACCCAAGTTGTTTTGCCTTGAGACCTCCTCATTTGCTTCTAAGAACCTGTGACAAAAAACAGCGTCAAGTGGATCAATCATATGAACAATAAGCATCTTCCGCAAACGAATTCCAACCTAGGGAATAAAATTTTGCAATGCGAGCAGCGATGCCGTCAAAACATTTCGTGCCATGGGTTTACATACTCCACGAAGGTAAGTGAATATTTTACGCATGTAGCTGTTCCATTCAAATTGCTTTGAATTATAAAAAAGATAATTTTACACACTGCATATAAAAATATCTTTAATTTCAATGAATCTAGATCTGATTGTTGGCTAAGTCTGGTAACTCTAAAATTTACCAGTCTTTACTAAAACAAGCATGTCGTTCATTTGTGTGCAAAGTTTGTTTGCAGTTATTGCTTTAAAATAATTAATTTGATGCGATTTTATGTAAACACAAAAAGCGCTCAAATTAAATTTTTATTGAATAAAATAAAATTATGTCTAGGTAAATTTAGTTTCCGCTGTGCAGAAATCAAACACAATATGCGTTCTTCGAAATATATAATTCAATGTAGCATAATACAAACAGATAACTGCTCTTATGTAATTTGGCCTATACCTAAATCATTTTGGATTATTGAATGCCTTCATAAACTCTGGCTGGAGAGGCAAGTTACACATCTTGCACCTATTTGTTAAACGCCTTTACGATTTCGGTATCCAGCGTGTTCAATGTCTTTCAATGAGCGTTCAATGGTGTTCAATGCCGTTGATAATTGTATCTGATTTTATCCATTGAGGATTCAGATGGTGCAACTCCTGGGCCAGAATGTTTCCGTTCAGTGCCATAAGTAGCCAGGGTTGAAATCACAATTTGTCTAGGGAAATGGAATACAAGTGTTTGGTGATCGTTTCTTTCATATCTCACAAATGCATTCACAACATGTGGGTTCAGGCTAAACGCAAGTATCCGTCACCACCATTTCTTAGATCGCATTCTTATGCTCTTAATATTGTGTTTGCAAGAAAAATTTTCCTTGGCATGTGAGGAAGCTCGCACGTAACTTCATGGTTTGTGTCATCTTGATTGCAATCGCTATCTGCTTGTGCGTTTTAATTGGCTGTTCATTTACAAATAGATCAGTCTCGTCATCTGATAATTCAGCTATCCGATCAGGGATATCATCAAGTCTCAAACTGTGAGGGAAAAATAGGATATGAATATTACTTAAAACCTGACCCGTCGCTTTGTAGATATGAACAAATTAAACGTTAGCAAACGTAACGAAACACGTTTTTAGACAAAAAATATTTGTCATACTACTAAATTTATCTCAGTATTCAAGGATGTCTTACGGTAAATATAACTCAGTTCGCAATGTATTGGAACAATTTTTGAAACTGATCGTATATTGATAATACAAAGAAATTCGAGTGAAATCGTTCAGAACAGTTTTTGGAAGGCTTCAACTTCGACAAAGTAGCTTCGTCTGACCAAGGGTGAAGTGGTGAAGGTGCTGTTTTGTCAATCTCGCAGATTGAAGCATCAATCAATACAAAATTGTTACCCAAAACGCAGAATAAATAAAAGATTGACTAATGTAACAGACGAAGTTCGCCATTAAAATCAACCGATTCCAATATATCGACGATCGTCAATTCGATCAAGATCAAAATTTGTTTTTGATCGAAACATCCAATAAGTTGCCAAGCGATATCTCAAATACACACGAAATGAATATATGCACTTAACCGCTGCATTTTCGTTGAAACATATATGGATGAATGCAACATTATCAACCGTGAATGCGATCACCTTCAAATTTTACAACACAAAAAGAAGCTTATATTAAGCACATGAATAAAACACATGTATATTCTCTATTGGTGATACCTATAACAAATTTATTGGAAGTTATAATCAGGAAGTCTACCATTAGGCAAAACGCACTAGCGGTACAAAAAGGTTTGCTAAAGTG
Organism: Atriophallophorus winterbourni; assembly: GCA_013407085.1. NCBI lineage: Eukaryota > Metazoa > Platyhelminthes > Trematoda > Plagiorchiida > Microphallidae > Atriophallophorus > Atriophallophorus winterbourni. The sequence continues at coordinate 14,096 of JACCGJ010022141.1, forward strand.
ATATGAAATCGCTCGGCATTGACTTCGTGATTTAGCAATAACTTACCTTTGACCGCTCACATTGAGGGCATTGTGCAAAGCGTCGTCTGCAAGGTGATTAGGCGCAGATACAGCTGTTGGCTGTTGAATGTAGATCACGCCGCCTGGGTGCTACTGACGCCTAACGATCGAGTACTGATTATCGCTGCGAGCGCGGGAGAGATTGTTCCCCCCTAATCTCACTGTTTAGTATTTCAAAAAGCTCAAGAACATAAAACGTCATGCAATTGTGATGTTCACCCATGGTGGATATCTACCAGAGGAGGCCAAATAACAACAAACCTATCAACACGGAAATTCAAACTTTAGTCAGCGCCGGATGTCAAATCTATCTGTTTCGTTAGCTGATTTCGTGCCAGTTGTTCCCTTGTCAGTTATAACAACTTTATGCTGAAAACGCGATGAAAGTGAAACAATTCCCATTCATACTTTTCATATGCGTAAGAAAATAGAAATAGATCATATAAACATCAACCAATTAACACAAATCAATATCAGCTGTTGTTATTTAAAATTGTGTTTTCGAAATGGATGAGGGCACGTGAAGTAAAGATCACGAACCAGTCGTTTTGGAGGCATTGGCTTGGTCTAAATACTTTATTGCAACCGACTTAGCTGTCAGAAAGATAATTAACCCGAATCTTCGAAACACGTCGTGAGGAACCATGTGAAACACTGAGAACTACTCTTCAGGTTTCACACCTTATCTCGTGGTAATCAGATGAGGTAGAACAGAGGAATTCACCTTCTCAAAACAGCCTTAACTGAACCAAATAGGATGATGTTTAGACATTCGATTTAGCCTTTTTTGCGTCTTACGGCCGATGTATCCTATCCATCCGAATTGGAAAATAGATAAATACACATTGAGGTTGCCTGACGTGGTAGCGATATTTAATCTGCTGTCTGTTCCCAATGGTGCTTATTCCAGCTCTTCCAGAGTTAAGACTTCTGTTTACTGTTTGTTCGAACTTCAGTGTTTATTGAGCCCATATAGGCGCCGTCTTTAAATTCAAGTCGTAGAGGTGGCTGGAACCCCATGCTGACAGCTGAGGCGATTTCAATAACGTAGAAAGACCAAACGTATGCGTTGAAAAACGTTCAGTTCGTGTTCTCTTCTTAACTTGACCAACATTCATTTCGACTAGACAATTTAAACTAACAATGCGTGACATTGATTTTCGTTTGTAGGTTAATGTTGATCGTATCGATTTCTATTCCTGTTTTCTTAGGCATGTGAAGCTTGGTGAGAAACATTTGAAGTAATTCTTTTAGTTCTTCAAATATTTCGCTGCATGATATAGGACAATTAAGTCAGCTTCGTGCTGACTTGACTGTCCTTGACGAATTTCGCATCAATATATAGGTACGAGCGTTGCGTTTACGGTTGCGTATGCGGTATTTTAAGGGTTTGTTATTCTTTATTTGTACTGGATGGTGCGAGAGTACAATAGACATCCGCATGCCCTGAATCAGTAAAATATGTTGAACAAGTAGAGCTTGTAAACCCGTGCTCAGTACGTACATCCTGATCCACCTGTCCAATCGCAAGTGCTCGCGAACATAGAGATCCGCGTTTCGTTGCATTTCTATCACACACCTACACAAACCACGACGGGTATCGTACTGTTTGCAATTATTAGGCAGATACAATAGGATCATTATATGCAACCGAACTGAAATTTGAACGAATCACGGATTTTAATTTTTCAATCCAGAAACTTCTAACGATTGTCCCGATTGGTAAAGATTTTTCAAATGCGCTGACTTAAAATTAATTCACCAGGTTTCCAGAATGTAAAACAGAAAATCGTGATCATCAAATTCAATATATTTATTTTGAAATTCTGCACAGTTGAAACATTTATATGAACTTGTTTTTATTGTATTCACCTGATGAAGGCAAACAGTAAAGAGCTGGTTTTCGTGTATAAGTACGGGGATGTGAGTACCACAAAATATTAATTTCAATATTTTATAGGTTCGGAATTCAGCCTAACACATTCAAAATTGCTCGCTGCTTCTTTTCTTTTCAGAGGTGTGATCTTTCAGTCAGTCACTTAATGAAACACGAAATAGAAGTTTCTGAAATAATTGGCAGTTACCGAATGGCATGTTGCAGTGAGTGATTTTGCGGTACGCCGTGAATGTTGCCGTTGATAATACGTTCGTTGAGAAACAGAAACTTTAATTCACTCACATGTGCCCGAACAAATGTTATGAGGGTTTAAACCGATGAAGATGTATAAAATACTCATTTACATGCATTTACATCACCCATCTTTCACTGATTCAAACGTTTTCCGGAAATGATCTTACTGTCCCTATTTGCTGAGTGAGGTGTGAGATGGAAATGCATGCGAATGAGCATATATGTTCAAGATCTTCATGAAGTTTTTGCTTGTCGAACACCTACAAAACTGATTCCGATTCGTAAGAAATTATTGGTAATCAAATTAAACAGAATACTTGACTGCTCACGCGCAAAAAAATGGCAGTTAATATGAAGATTTTACGACTTCCTAATGTTGGTGTTGGAAATTTCGTGCATTGTTATTTTTTCACGAGAGAAAAACAAAATCAAATGGAATTGTAAGTCCATAATTTGCTGTCAATTTACGTATAACACATCTATCACTAGTGTGAATCAGATTCTAATTTATGTGACCAGAAATGCTCTGGAAAAACCTAATTGATTTCTATTCCATCAAATGTTCTAAGAAGAATGTATACATCAAAGACCTACGAATAACGTTAAAAGACAAATCGGGATTTTGCTTTATCCTGAACAGTTTTTAATTCTCGGGAAATTCCCAAATGCAGAAATTGCTATCGTTTGCACTTTCGGATTATGTATGTAGTTTCAATGGGGTCAGGATGTATCGTTAATATATATGCGTGGTTTAACGGATAAAAATATACCGATCCTGAATACCTGATCACTTGTATAATGCATTAGTATATATTAGGTTGGTTATAAATTAATAAAAACATATGATCTGAATCAATGGAATATTTAAAGAAACCAACAAACTCTGTATTGCTCTACTGATCTGTGTACCGGAAAGGGAGATTACATGATTTATGGTTAAACAATTAATTCAGCACAACTGCAAACGATTACGGTATAATTGAAAATGTGAAAAATATATTAGTATAAATGGTATAGACAACATAGAATGTAAATCTCACGAATAGTATTATTGTGCATGTGTAAGTCAAATGTCGCTTTAAAAACCGACTGGCAAGGAGATTCCACCACAGTTTGTGGTGAAACATTTCAAAGTAATACCACAAGTTCGGCGAAAATATGGCGCCGAATATCATAACGTGAAACTGGGACGTAAATGGATGAGGTATGTCCGCGTGTCCCTTTCCTATCACAATCATCAAACGTGTTTTTTTGTGGATTTCCTTCGGTGAACAAAATTCTGTTGGTCCGAATTAGTTCCTTTCGCAACCAGCATTTCGTATATTTACGTAGACCCAAGAGTTGGAATCTTTTTGTGTACGGAACACTGAAAGACCCATTGATATATTTGTTGTTCTGTGACCGATTTAATCAAAGAGAGCAATACAGTTTTTCAGCTTAATCCATCGGGGGGCGAAGTTAGATGTTTATTATCTTTGGAGACGTTTCCAGAGAGAATGTTACAAGTATTCTCCGCTAGATATCAAAAATGTGTTAGCGTGTTAATAGATATTCTGGGAGTACACCGTGTTTTTTCAGATTTCCACTAATCCATACTGGAAGATATTCATCCAGCAAGCTCCATGTCAAGTGTATAGGTCCCAATCGATATGTCCAAATACAAATCGTGCCAACGTGAAACATCTTTTTTCCATGTGTTGAATGTCATATCATTCATTTCCTGTTCATGCACACGTTTTCTCAATCCATGCGCAGTTTTCCACAATCATTTGCGTTCGAATTTGCATATTATCCTCGAACAGGACATTTCGTAGGGGATAATTATTTATGTATAATAGAAACAGTGGCAGTGTCTAGCAAGGATCTTTATTGGACATTGCATGTGGCTTTGAACATTCAGGATGTCAACCTGTTTACTTCAACTCGGGCGTGACGATCTGACAGTAAGTCGCCTGACCACAAGAAGAGTGGTTCGTAACTAGTTTTCTATGTGTCATTGCGTGAGATTCGGAAGATTAACTGAGTTTAAAGTTGGGAGTATGGTGCATGAACGTCCATGATTGCAAGCCAACACACTAATTCGGCAATAACGGTGTATAAACGTGCACGAATACCAGTGTTTTTCCTCCATGCATTTTACGAAATGTGTAATTTTCCTCGTTATTAATCTGTAATTGACGGCTCTAATGTGATCAACAGTGATTTCAAAATGAATTTTGTTGTGCTTGTTCGGTGGCTAAATGAATACGGGATCACTTAACTAGTTTCAATCATACAATATAGCGATTGATTGGATGGGTACTTTTGATACGTTACCATGCATTTCAGATCCAAAAGAAGCGAGCAAATCGGACTCGATCGTGGAACAATTATGGCAAGCCAATGAACCGAAAAGGAGGTGGAAAGGTCAACGGCGTTCACATAAAACAGGGGAAAGATCACAGATGTCGAAGCGTATTAAAAACAAACTGGAAGGTAAGTAATTTTATCTATGACATCAAAAGTCGACTGTCACGACTCACTGAATAGCTCCATCAATGAAATTGCAATTTGCATAAGAACATGACACGTTTTTTCATTCATACAAAAATGAGAAATATTTCAAAGCTAATTTTATAAAAGAAACAAATTTATTGTTGTGTTTTGGATTCGTTTAGCAAACAGCGAAAATGGTTCATGAGATCAACAGTGATAGTCAGAATATGGAAAGTAAATATATACCACTCTATCCATCATCTCCAATTGATCTCGCTCTATAAAAACTGATGGAATCCAAGAGATCCCGAGCCACATATATAGAGAACCATTCATTTATCTATTTACTTACCGCAATGTAGCTTTCAGGGCATGAGAGAAACTGTGAGAAATGTGACAATATGAATCACTGGTGATTCAAAGTTTTGATGGTACAAAAAGCAAACTTTTTACAGTAACCATGGATTGAAAATATAAGAAATGCAAAAAACAACACAAATGTTTTTTAATATGCAAAATAAGCATGTTTATTCAAGTGCGAGGTTGCATTTTGTCAACATATATTAGTCAATTTCAGCCTTGAACATGTTCAGTCTTGATGCAATATTGATATGTGGGGACAGGAAGTTTTATATAAAATAAATTCGAACAGCGGAAAAGAACGTTCAACAATTTGATCTAGACTGTGAAATAATAGAGTAATAGTCATGAGATCTGCTATCACGTGCTTCGTGCGTAATAAATGCGTACAATTGTCTGATCCACTTACGCAGAATGATAAAGATTGTGATCGAATCACCCCTGCTGAAAATTATTGTAAACAAATGAACAAAATTTCTTCTTCTTTTACTTCTTCAATGCGTATGTGTCGTTGCGTGAGATTTTGAATTTAAAGTCAGTTTGAAGTTAAAGTAATGTGCAACGACATACGACGGTCAGCAACACACAATTTCGAGACTGACGGTGTAATAATGTGCTCGAGTCATGTTGTGATTCTATACAGTGCTACAAATGTGTACTTTTTCTACTTATTTAACTCCACTCGACTGCACGAATATAATCAACAATGATTTTGATAGCTAAATGAAGGCAGCATCACTCATTTTGTATCAATAATAGAATATCACGATTGTTTGGGTGAGCCTCCTTTGATACGTTACATTCATTTCAGACCCAAAAGAAGCGAACAAAACAGACTCGATCGTGATACAACAACGGCAAGCTAATAAACCAAAAAGGAGTGTGACAGACCCACGGCATTCAACTAAAATGGGGAACAGATCTCGGATGTCAAAGCGTATTTAGAACAAACTAAAAGGTGTGAAAAACCAAAGGAATAAAATAGGAAATAATATGAACTTGTTTCTCAAAATCACGAGTAACTTCATCTATGATATCCAAAGTCGACTGTCACGACTGACCGATTGGCTCTATCAATTAAATTGCAATTTAATAAAAACATGACACGTTTTTATATTCATTCGCAAATGTGGTATATTTTAAAGCTAATTTCATAAAACAAATACATACATTGTTTGGTTTGTGATTTATTTAGATTACATTGAATATGCTTAATCATATCAAGGCCCATATTCAGAATATGATAAGTAATTCAATAGCTCTCTATCCGAAACCTCTAATTGATCGTGCTCTGAAAAACCTAATGAATTCTGAGGTGTCTTCGGTCACGTAGACAGAACTTATAAATTAAACAATTTTCTTAGCGAAATTTGGCTCACAGTGCATTCACAAAATTGTGAGAAATGTGACAATATGTAACTAAAATGAGAAGGTTTCATTATAAATCCACAAAGATTTACTTTGAATGATTGTTCATCCGTTACTGCACTGAATGTTATACAGTATAGATTCTTTCCCTGTCTACTAGCCATTGTATTTTCTACTCTAACTACAGTATATTTGCGTCTCCGCGGTCAACGAAGTAGCTTGCACGCAATAGTTAATTCGCTAAAGCTGAGTCTCCAATTTGTGCGTCTAATCACACTATGAAACGAACGCTTGGTTCAGTTGTACTCATACAATTCGATCTATATTCTTAGCGCTTCACTCATACAAGCTCGCAACTGCATAACTGTTACATTTGACTTCGATACACTGTGTGAATGAATCATTCAAACGTTCTTTGTGAAAGAGTTAGTGTTATTGGTTGAAACATAGTCTATTACTTCACCATTGTTTCAAGTGTCACTTCATTCAATATTACTAGCCCAACCAGATGAAAGTGTACAGTCAGAAATGGGTTATGGAATAAGTTGGATGCAGCCATTCAAATTATCTTTTAATTTTGATTGTTTTCTTTGGTTGAAATCACATCCATTGTATGGAATGGTCATCCAGTTGTAAGATGAAACCATGTTATTAACATTCGCTTCAAAACTTAAATATTTGTTTATCGCTTTATCACTGTTTCAATAATTTCTGATATTGGCACATGAGATTGCAAACATTGAAGAAACAGTTGTGTGTTTGTGTGTACGTGTATGGAATGTGAGCAATCTCTAACTCGTATTTCCTAACAGGTATTTCGATTTATTGAAATGATTAGAAGAGACTGTCAAAATTGTCTTTACATTGTTAATACATTTTCAGCCACCATAAGCTCACCTCATGATACCACCTAACAACCACACGATCGACAAATTCTGGCTTATATGCATCTGTATATTTGCATTCAGCAGACATTTGGATCATTGTGTTGTTTTTAACTCAGAAACATATTTGTCTGATTTTCTATAATCACATAGGATATAACCTTGTCTATCTTCCATGTGCCAACTTGCAATTCGCCAGACGAAAAACGTGTCCAAATCGGTCACTATCAATTTTTTTAGTGATTATGTTACTTTTTCAAGTTTATTTGGAACTTATGTTCAATATATCGCATACCCCCAACCATCCCTTTAATCATCTATTCACGCGACTACCACCCAGAACCAACCGTAGTCACGACTATACAGTACTTATTCCCGACTCGATACTAAACTGTCGAAGGTACACTTATTCTGTACGTGTATGTTTACATGGAATTCCCAACCTTGTAATGTTGCACATTCACCCAACTTGGATATATTCAAATCGAATTTGGACAATTACATGTTGGCCAATTCAAAGTTTCAAGATATATAGTTTACACCATTAACGTTTTGAACTCTGAAAACAGTTTTTGTCCAATGGATTTTTACTTGATTCCTGAACTGCTCGGTAAGCAAAGAAATCCCGATTATCGTACCATGTTATTGGTAATTTCCATATTATTCTGTAATTTTTTTCAAGCTATATGCTTCTTGGACCATTGAAATTGATTTGCATTGAATTTCATTGTAATTAAATACTGTGGGATTTAGTGCAAAGCTTTTTCGAAGAGGGATTCCATTTACCATTTTTCCTATCGCGGATTTTAGTGAACGTGTGCCATCTGTCTGAGATGGTTTGGCAGATGAAGTGTGTTTGTACTGAAAGAGATCGTTTAAGTTACATTTCATTATTCAAAAATGCCCAGGCCTTCTTATTCGGATACATTGTTAAAATGGACAGATCAGATGAAACATTTCGTTTATGCGTCTGCGGAATAAAGTTTTTGCCCAGGTTATAACATGCGTTCCCAGTTCGGTGCCTAGCAAATTTCCGTTTGATCTCATTTTATTAAACGTTAGAAAGGCGTTCTGAAGAATGTCCCTTAGTTATATTCTCTTACCATTATATCTTCGAATATTTGTGAGAAGTACTTTGAATTTACATTAGTACCTTTCAAAATATCAATACAGTTTGCAAGCATCCAACATTATGCAAACGACAGAGGTGTGTCCGTAGAATGTCCATTGCTGTAGAATGCTTTCGAAAATCCTAACTTCCGATCATTCTAGAAATTACCAGTGTTTACTGAAACCAGTGCAATTAACACATTTCCGACGATAATTATTTTGCATGACATTTTCGCAGTTTTGGTTTAAAATATTTTTCTGGGAATGATTACACACAAAGAGAGCTCAAATAAACGTTTTATTGATTAGAATGACAAAATATGGCTAGGTAAGTTTCATTACTGCTGAGTAGTAATGTATTACAATATGCGTTACTTGAAATATGTATACCGTAGTATCATTAGGGAAAACACCCTGCCCTCATGTCACTTGGAGCATATATCTAACTCATGTCGAAGTATGAGATACCAACGTACACTCTGATTGGAGAGAAATGTTACACATCTCGCAAATCTATGTTGAACGGAGCCCTGATATCTGGCATCCAGCGCATTTTTATTCACCTTCCGCCGATCAATGTTGTTAATTTAACCTGATATCCACTATACAGGATTCAGATTGTGCAAGTGTTGGGTCAGGATGATTCGTTTGGTTACCTAAATAGCCAAGGATGCAATCACAAGTTGTCTAGTGAAAACAAAAACATCTGTTTGCTAATCGTTAATTTTATATCTCATCCATGCATTCACGAGATGCGTGTTCCAGCTCTACGCAAGTAGCGGTCACCACAATTTCTCAAATCGCATTTTATGATGTCGACATTGAGTTTCCATGCAAAATTCTTATTGGCAAGTGAGCAAGCTCGCACTTAACTCCATCGTCGGTGCCATCTCATTCGCAATCGATATCTGTTTTGCATTTCAAATTGGTTGTTCATTTTCAAATTGATCAGTCTCGTCATCTGATTCCTTTAGCAAACAGATAGAGAATGTCAACAAGAATCAACATGTAATGGTAAAATAGGATATATATATTATTTGAAATCCTACCCGTCGCTTTTTGTACAAAAACGCAACTGGATGCTGTAAGATAAAAACGATTAAATCTGACGACCATTGTTGTTCAAGAGTGTTAGCAGAGTTTGTTCATTATATTTTGCAACTACTCATCAGTACCAAGTCCTTCGAAATATTCACAAGGTTTAGCACAACGGTCCACGTTAAAATCACTGTACTCCAGCTTCTCTGTCATCTGAGCTCATCTTCAATGCATATTTTCTCTCAGGACTTATCGGAACCCAGAAATTTCACCATCGTTGTTTCATGCTTCATGGCCTGAGCTACCTTCCCTTGTTTGACCGAGCTCGATCAAACTTCATTTGTTTTTTTCCAGACTTGCACATTTGAGTAGCAACATATGCTTAACCAGTCGAGAAGGATAGATCAACATTTGTTGTAGTCATGTGACCGATCTTATCTCCTAGTCAGGTCTTTGCATCTGATACAGTTTTACCTAACACCGATTAAATCTGACGCGCATTCGTGTTCAAAAATGTTCGGAGAGTTCTGTTCTTCATGATTTGGGACTAATCATCAGTAACATGTTCTTCAAAATACTCACAAACGTTTATCACGAAGATGCACATTGGAAGCAGTGTACTTGAGTTTCGCTCATAGTTGAGCTCATCATCATAGTTGAGCTCAGTTGAGCATATCCCGTCTCGGGTCTGAATCAAACCAAAGACCATCACCATCGTAGTTTAACGCCTAACGGCCCCAGCTACCGTCCTCCGTTTGACCCATCACGATTTTTGACTCATGAATGTTTCTCCAGAAATGCAGAATCGAGTAGCGTCAAATTAGCATCTATTAGAAAAGTAGACAACAACATTTGTTTGGATCGTCCAACTGATCTGATCTCATTGTCCGGTCTTACCATATGATGCAGTGTAAGTTAAGACCGATTAAATCTAACATGCATCGTTTGGAAAGCGCGTTCAGAGTGTTTTGTTCATTATGTTTTGCGACTACATATTATTACCAATTTCTTCGAAATATACACAACGTTTATAAAAACGGTCCACATCGGAATAACTGGACTCAAGTTTTGCTCAAATTTGAGCTCATCAGAAATGCTAATCCCGTCTCGGGTCAAAATCAAACCACAGACCATCACATCGTAGTCTCACGACTTACGGCCCCAGCTACCGATTCTGTTTGACCGATCGTTATTATCACTTCATGAATTGTTCTGCAGACTGGCATAATTAAGTAGCGTCATATGATCAACAAGTAAAAATTATCCACCAACATCTGTTGTGATCGTCCGACACATTGATCTCCTTGTCAGGTCTTTGCATCTGATTAGCTAACACCGATTGAATCTAACGAGCATTGTAGTTCACGAGTTTTCAGAAAGTTTTGTTCATTCGACTTGTGACTACTCATCGATACCGAATACTTCGAAGTATTCACGAATTTGAGTACACTGGTCCACATTTGTAGAATTAGACTCGAGTTTTCCTCTTATTTGAGTTCATCAGCGGTGCATATGGTTTATTGGGTTTGACTACAACCCAGTACATTTACAATCGTAGTCGCACGCCTTCCGTGTTGAGATACCGTCCCCCGTCTGACAGATCACAAATATGCCTTCATTGATATTTCTTCATACTGGCAGTTTTGAGTAACGTCCCATGCCCAAGCAGTCAAGAAGGAGCCAGCAACATCCGATGTGGTCGTACAACCGATTTGATCTGCTTGCCAGGTTTTTTTTAGGATACTGTGTAAACCTTCACCGATTAAATCTGGAGGGCCATCGTTGTTCACGATTGTTTGGTCAATTTTTGTACATTATATTTTGCGGAAACTGAACAATACAAATTGCGATTATGCCTTCATAATTGTTTCTGCACACTGGCTTATTGGATTATCATCTTATGCCCAACCACTGAAGAAGGTGACATCAGCATCTGTTGTGGTTGGCCAACCGATGTGTTCTCTTTATCAGATATTCATGTTGGATACAGTGTAAGCTAACACCGATTAAATCTAACGGGCAGTTTCGTTAAACAGGGTTGTAAGAGTTCCATTAATAAAGTTTTGCGATTACTAACCAGAACCAAGTCCTTCACTAAGTTTATAACAACGATCTTATTTGTGCTTATTGGCAGTGCGTATCCTCTTCTTGTTTGACTCAGGGCGTTCGGAATGAGACTACAATGCTGGAGGTCATGTGTTCGAATCAGACCCGACACAGGATACGTTCTGCTGATGAGCTCAAACAAGGAAAAACTCGAGTATTGTGATTCCAATGTGGACCGTTGTGATAAACTTTGTGAATATTTTGAAGGACATGCTACCGATGAATATTCGCAAGATATGATGAACACAACTCTCAAAACAATCTTGTAAACAATGCTCGCCAGATTTAATCCGAGTTATCTTACACTGTATCAGTTTGGTAGATCTGACACTGATATCTGATCGGCCGGAAGACCACCACATGTGTTGCTAATCCTTCTTGATGGCTGGGCATAGAACGCCACTCATATATGCCAGTTTTGAGAAACAATCAAGAAACGACGGTAGGTGGTGAAGCTCCTGTGTTCGTGTCAGACCCGATAAAGGTTATGCACTCCTGATGACGTCAATTAAGAGCTTAACTCGAGTACATTGCTTCCAATGTAAACCGTTGTGATACAATCGCTGTGAATATTTCTAACGGCTTGTTACTGTTGAGTATTCACAAAGCTCAAAGGACAACACTCTCCAAACACTCTTGAACATGAATGCCCATTATATATGATCTGTGTATGCATTAAATGTATAAGATAGGATGACACGACAAGCTTATCAGATCCCTTGGACAACCACAACATAAGTTGCTGTATCCTTTTTGACTGGTTGTGCATAAGACGTTACTCAAATGTGATAGTCTTAGGAAACATACATGAAGACGGAATCGCAATCGAACAAACGGGATACGGTAGCATCGTCCGTGGGGCGTGAGACTACGATGGTGGATTTGCTGGGTTCGAGCCAGACCCGAGAGAGGATATGAACTGCTGACGGCCACAAATAACACAGAAAAAAATCGAGTCCGGTGCTAACAAAGTGAACGGTGTTGATAAACTTTGCGAATATTCAAAAGGACTTGGTTCTGATGAATTGTCGCAAAGCATAAAGTACAAACTCTCCAAACACTCTTGTACAACAATGCCCGTTAGATTTGATCGGTGTTAGCTTACACTCTATCTGACGGTAATTCCTGACAAGATGATAAGATCGGTTGGAAGAAAACACTAGGTTTTCCCGGCTCCTACTCGACTGGTTGGGCATATTACGCTACTCAATTGTGTCACTTTGAATGCACATTCATTGAGGCCTAATAGCGACTGGTTATACGAGGGGAGGTGGCTCAGAACGTAAGGTATGAGACTCTTGTGAAGCAGTTACTGGGTTCGAGTCAGACCAAAAAGAGTATTTGCGCTGCTGATGAGCAAAAATAATAGCGAAATACGAATCAAGTTCTTCCAAATTGGACCGTTGTGATACACTTTGTGAAAGAGTTGGAGGACATCTTACCGATAAGTATTCACAAATCCTAAGGAACTAAATTTTACAAACACACTTGAACAAAAATGTCCGTCAGGTTTAATCGGTGTTAGGTTATACTTTATCTGATGGAGAGACCTACCTAGGAGATCAAATCGGTTGGACTACCACACCAGAGGCTGCTGGCTACTTCTAGTCCGGTTGGAAATGAGACGCTACACAAATGTGCCAGTATAGAGAAACATTTATGAAAGCTCAATCGCGATCTGTCATTCGAAGAAAAGTAGCTTAAGCCGTTTGGCATGATACTACGATTGTGAGAGTTTTGATTTCGAGTCAGACTCCATATAGGAAATGCACTGTTTATTAGCTCAAATAACAGTGAAACTCGAGTCCAGTACTTCCAATGTGGAACGTTGTGATAACATTTTTGAATATGTCGAAGGAGTTGGTAAGGACGAGTATTCGAAAATCATAGTGAATAAAACCTTTTTAACGCTCTTGAACAACAATGTTTGTCTGATTTACTCGATGTAAGCTTACACTGTAAAAGATGGGAAAAACTGACAAGAAAATCAGATTGGTTGAACTACCACAACACATGTTGCTTCAAACTTCTACACTTGTTGGACATGTGACGCTACTCAAATGTGCCAGTCTGGAGAAACATTTGTAGAGGCATAATCGCAATCAGACGGTAGCTCAGAACGTGAGGCGTGAGACTACGATGGTGATGGTTTTATGTTCGATTTGGACCCCAGAGCGGATATGCAATGCTGATGAGCTTAAATAAGTGCGATACTCCGGTGCAGTGATTCCAATTTGTATTGTTGTGATAAACTATGTGAATATTTCGAAGGACTTGGTACTAATGATTAATCAGATAACATAACTGGAATCAATTTATTTAAGCAGTACATTTTAGACATTTGCTTTCAACTATAATTCCATCCATCACTAATAACGTCAGAGTTTACTTGACTAAGTATTAGTGCGTCCACCTGTTTTCGGTGAGCATAAACTAATCTCTTGTATAATATATATTTGTGAAATTTTCGCTGGAAACGTTACCAAGGATAATGGACGACTACATTCACCCCAAAATGGATTATTCCGTAAGAGTATGGGCTCCTTGACTGCGGAATTATATTCATCTCTTGGAGGAAATTTATCACACAGCAACAAAGTTAGTGATGGGTCTTCACAAGGTTCCGTAAACCGATGATTCAAACGTCCAGTGAAATACTTGCCTAATGTGTGTGATAGGAAAATGATACGCAGATAAACCTTATGCCTTCACTTCTCAAGTTCCCGTATCAATTGTCAGCGCAAAAGTTTCGCAATACGTGACATATTTCATTGGAATTCCCTACACAACATATTGTGGCTCTCCTTGCATGGCGGTGTTTAAAACGCAACTTGACGTACACATACACAAGTATATCATTCGTGAGCTGTACATATGATGATCTCCATTACTTTTATACTTTTATATCTTCCACATGTTCATTCATACCATAATCTCACGGTGTTGTAAAGGAATAACGTTTTCAACAATAAATCCTTCAATCATGAATCCTTAGGCCTGTTAGAAGCACAATAAATGGTTCATTTATGAGTTTCTTCAAGTATTTACTTCTACAGTCAGTTTGCGATTCTGTAATTTGATACCGTTGTTGTTTGTGTGAATATGTTTCAAATAAAGATTCAATTCAAACTTCACTCATTGCGGATTTCCGGGAACTTGTCCACAGTGACAGAAATGCTTTGTCACATAATGTTTTTTTATATAGTAAATTACATTTCATTTGACTAATCCGATTATTCTCAGGTTTTCTAATAAAAACCACATGACATCCTAATCAAACAGATTGTTTTGATGGACAGATCAGATCAAAATTTATTGATACATTCGCCAGCATCTTGTAAAGAACCCGAAGAATTTCATCTGCAGGCGAAATCAAGTAAATTTACGCAGTTCATGATATGCTTTCCGATTTGGGAGCATGCCGGATTTCCGTTTGACCTCATGGTTATAGATGTTAGCAGGGCGTTTTGACGCAAATCCCACGGTAATAATCTTGTACCATTCCTTGAATAATTGCAAGAAATCATTATAATAAATAATGGTACCATTCCTACCTTGAATAATTGTGAGAAATCATCAGAATAAGTAATGGTGCCGGTCGAAAATCAACACGGTATTGAAACACTTCAGATTAGGCAGACGACTGAGTCATTTCAAATGGATGTCCATTAATGTTAAATGCTTCTGAGGAACCTTAATTCTAACCATTCAAATTCCTCTAGAATTCAAATTATTCGAGGAAAATCCCTGTCGAACCAAGAAGATTTCATCACACAATCCTTGACTTCAGTATGTAAGAATTCAACACTGATAAATTACGATATTCAACAATATTCAACACTGTTAAAATCACAATCATTGTGTATGCG
Organism: Atriophallophorus winterbourni; assembly: GCA_013407085.1. Taxonomy (NCBI): domain Eukaryota; kingdom Metazoa; phylum Platyhelminthes; class Trematoda; order Plagiorchiida; family Microphallidae; genus Atriophallophorus; species Atriophallophorus winterbourni. The sequence goes on from JACCGJ010022141.1 coordinate 29,497, forward strand.
AAAATTTCACGTTTGGTTTTAGTTAGTTTGATCCACGGTATTCTCTCAGTGGGAGGAAATGACGAACCAATCCCCGGGTTTTTTCGCTGTGAGACATCCTTATTCGCTTCTGAGAATGTGTAGCGAAAACAGATTCAGGTGGAACATCATCATGAACCACAACCATCCTCTGCAAATGGATTCTAACCCGGGAAATAAAATTTTGAAATGCCAGCAGCGATGTCGTCACAGTGTTTTGTGCCATGGATTTACATACTCCACAAAAGACGTGAATATTTCAAGCTATGAGCTGTTTTATATAAATCGCTTAGATTGACGAAAGTGGAAATTTCACACCCACCATAGTTGGACATCTTAAATTTCATTTAACACCTTGCTAACAGCTGTGGCGACTGCAAAATCATATTTAGTTCAAGCGTATGCGTCGAAAACGACTAGTTCGTGATTATCCCTCCATAGGAGACACTTTTAAGTAACAACATTCAATATTGATGTTTGTTTGCTGCTAGATGTTTCTCACATCTATTGGTACTTTGTTACTCATGTATTGCATAGGTTGATGAGAAACAATGAAAAGGAATTCCTTCAATTCTTCAAACGATTCGCTGAAACAATAACGGAATTTTAGTCATCTTCGTGCAGGTTTGACCGACCTTGACGAATTTTGCATCATCAAATAGCTACTTCCGTTATTCTTCTACATCTGTTTTCAAATAAGCTAAACATTTACGTGCCGTTGTTCCGGCTGCATTTGCTTGTGGACTCACGGTCGCGTATTATGGATCTTTAGGGCTTACTATATGTTACTTTTGCTGGATGGTGCAGGTTTTCCAATTTTATACGATATCTGTTGAGCGGTACCGTTCATGCTCAATATTCTTATTAGCATTAAACAATCTAAGGGAACGTAGATCCACGATTGCACGATAGGAGACAATTTTAAGTAACAACATTCAATATTGATGTTTGTTTGCTGCTAGATGTTGCTCACATCTATTGGTACTTTGTTACTCATGTATTGCATAGGTTGATGAGAAACAATGAAAAGGAATTCCTTCAATTCTTCACACGATTCGCTGAATCAATAACGGAATTTTAGTCATCTTCGTGCAGGTTTGACCGACCTTGACGAATTTTGCATCATCAAATAGCTACTTCCGTTATTCTTCTACATCTGTTTTCAAATAAGCTAAACATTTCCGTGCCGTTGATCCGGCTGCATTTGCTTGTGGACTCACGGTCGCGTATTATGGATCTTTAGGGCTTACTATATGTTACTTTTGCTGGATGGTGCAGGTTTTCCAATTTTATACGATATCTGTTCAGCGGTACCGTTCATGCTCAATATTCATTAGCAAGGAACAATCTAAGCGAACGTAGATCCACAATTGCACGCAAGTTAATCCCACACACCTCACGACTTATGTCTTGACCTTTGTAAACATCAGGTAGCGAGAGTAAAATGGGGATCCGCATGTGGTGAAACAGTGATAGATTGCTTTACAAAACGATCTCGGTCTGACGTCGACATCGTCAGAACAATAAATTTATAATACTGACTCGGTGTTACTTTATATAAACTCACATAGATGGATGTATACCAATGCTCGAAGTTTGTTCGACGGAATGAATGAACTGATCAAACTGTACAAACGATACACGTCGGACCTCTTTGGTGTTACTGAAACCTGGTGTCATTCCTGTATGACTGTAAGTAAACTATCAATCCACAACATGATGATAATATGGAACGATCGCCCAAGAAAAGGTATTAGTGCGGCTTTATACTGTCACAAACGGCTTTAGTGCATGACGATTCACGATTCGAACATTGATTTCGAAGAAAACCTCTGGTGCAGTCTCCCGAATGTGTCACAGGACGATTGCATTCTTAGAATAATATCTTGTCACCCAGCCTCAAATGATACTCAACATAACAGGTTTTTACAAGCGCTAAAATACCCGGGAGAGGAGCGAAGTTCGCAAATACTGATCATCGGGGACTTCAATATTTCTTCAATATTCCAGACCCGATCACACTCTACACACATTTGATGACACATTTCGTGAGGAGATCGACTTGATCCCACTGCATAATCATATGTTTGTCTTTACTCATAGAAAAGGATCAGAGTTTCCATCCATTTTGGATGTAATCCTCACTTCCGAGAAAATAGCAGTTGAGCGTGTTGACTATATTGCGCATCATGCAGTGATCATATGGTGCTAGCCTTGAAGTTTGTTTGCAGTGCTGGACGAGTTTGTGCGTCCACCGAACAATTCGAGAAGATCTACTACGCGGGTCTTCGTAGATCGCTTGGAATATTAAATTTGCAAGAAATTGATCACCACAACTCCGAAACACATTGCACTGCGCTCAGGAAGATACTTCAGTCAATCATAGATCATATTTCGTGATTTACTGATGAACGACGGGCAAGTGACTTCTGATTTAAGCTCCGCAGTCGCACAAAAATGGCTCGAAAAACGAAACTTTTATTGGACTAAACACCCTACACTTCTGAATGGGATTGTCAGTGCTCAATCCAGTGTACAAATATCGGTGTTTTCTATCATTACTGAGAATAGATTAACAGTCACAGCAAAGGAAACCGCTGATACTCTTGCTCAATTCTATGTGAAAGTGTTAAGCCCGATAACGGTTAGGGTGAATGAGAAATAACTGACATTGATTGTACTTGAACAAATGAATGATATTGAAATTAATTCAGGGATTATACAAAGACGCGTATGTTGACTGAACCCTATGGAATCTTCTGGAGTCGAAGGAATTACACCAGCACTGATAAAATCCTGTGACCAGCAGCAGTGCGAACCACTATACCATTTGTTCCAGCATTCCCTAAACGAATGAGTGGTGCCAACAAAATGGAAGAAATTGGTAATTTATTCAATTAATAAGAGTAGTAGCCGTTCAGATTTCACGAACTACCGTCCTGTTACCCTACGTCCCGTGATATGCAAGGTATGGAGCGCATAGTGAAGGCAAATATAGTTCATTACTTGGAATCACAAAATATACTATTTGCCGTACAGCATTAATTTGGTGAAGCGCGCTTATGCTTGACATACTTACTGACGGTATTAAACGATTGGACCCAAACAATTGATGCATGAGACATTATGCACGCGTGCCATTTTTTTCTTCTCTTTACTATATGTCGAAAGCTTTCAACAAAGTTGATCACCTTCTGTTTCTACAAAAGCTGAAACAGTTTAACTTTGACGGGCATCTACTCGTATAGTTCCAAAGCTACCTCAATGGGCACAAGGCAACCGTTCGAGTTAACGGAGTACAATCACGAGCCATTGATACCTTCGGTGGTGTGCCGCAAGATTCCGTCTCCAGACCATTGCTTCACTTAGTTTACGTCAATGATTTTCCTGAGACGCTCTCGTGTATGGTAGCCTTTTTTGCAGATAATGTTAAAATTTGGATGCGGATGAAATGAACTGCAGACTGCGTAAAACTGCAAAGTGATTTAGATGCACTTCACGAATGGTCAGTGAGAAATAAACAGCCGTTCAATTATCAACAATGCAAGTTGCTGCAAAATGGCAAGCCCTTTCAGTACGAATATTAATTTGGGCAGACAATTTTGAGCCTGACTGAATCGGAGTTAGATCTTGAAGTCTAGATATGTGGCAGCCTAGGGAACAGTGTACATTGTGCGGTCATTTACAAGCGTGCTTCAAAGCTTCAAGTTATGCTGCGTTGGATCTTTAGAACCTGCAACTTTGCCAAGCATCACGAAGACCTACTAAATTCTCACATTGGAACATGTATCGCAAGCATGGACTCAGTGGATGAAAAAAGATATATTCTTGCTTGACAGAATATATCATCGTGTGACGAAACGCGATCGTGGTTTTCGAAAACTTACAAACAATGAAAAGTTGACAAATGTTAAGCTCCACACTTCTAGTCAACATAGATTTTGATGTGAGTTATCATTACATACAAATATATTTCGTACTATAGATCATCCACTCGAACATTTGTTCAAATACCGTGAGTCAGGAATTACACGTAGCCACTTAGCCGCACTACGAATTCCCCATTCCCGTACAAACTGTTGCCGGTATTTTTATTTGGTACGAGTCCGATTCCTGTAGAAGCATTGATCAACTCTCCCTTTATCAAATTATCCACTCGAAACTTGGACACCTATTTGTTACATAACGATTTGACGATGCCTGTTTATTGCCTCAGGATAAGCATATTAAAGGACTCCAGTGACATCGTATAATTGTTATTTTCAAACGTTTTATTAGCGGATTATTTACTCTGATATGATAATTTTGAAGCGGATGCGCTTTTTGTGACCATACATTTCTGAATCTTGAATCTTGAAGCTAGCGGACTGAGCAACGGTTGACTGTAAACTGTTCCAAGTTTAACAGACACGAGCTGCGTAAGAATACCCTCTACAGTTTAATCGGGAATAAGATACGACGAGCACATATTCATGGTCCGATGATTTTCGAATCACCCTCGTCAATAAATTCTGTAAGGGATTGTTCGAGGTATCGAATGTTATGTGAAGTAAAATTAGGTCAACTCTGATTCGTCGATAGGGAAAGTCGAACTGATCCAGTTGAGCTATCTTTAGGCATATTAGTTGACTACAGTGACAGCGTATAATTGTTTTTATACCTCTCATTGAACGAATATTTACTATGGTATGATAAGTGTGAAGCTATGTGCCTCTTGTTAACACAAATTCTTGAATTCTGAATCATTTATGAATTCATGGAGCTGTTAGCAGCACAAAATTTGGTCATTTATCAGTGTCTTTGAGCATTAACTTCTAAAGTCAGTTTGTGATTTTTAATTAAAAACCGTTGATCCTCGTGTTATCTATTTTCAAAAATGGATTTAATTTATAGTTTTTTGTAGGAGATGTCTGGTAACTCGTCCCCTCCGAAAAAGAAGCTTTGTCACATAAAGTGTGCTTGTAATAAAAGAGCTCGTTTGAGTTACATTCTATTAAATTGATCTGATTAACCTAAGGTTGTTGAAGAATGCACAAGCCACATTTAGCGCAAAGGAATTCATGGTGGACAGATCAGATCCAGATGTATTGATAGATCCGGCAGCATCTTGTACACCTCACGAAGCATTTTGATTATGACCAGGTGAAATCTAGTTTATTTTAGCAGGTTAGAATATGCGTTCACACTCGTGGGTATATCGAATTTCCGTTTGATCCCATGTTGATAAATGTTAGCCAATCGGTTTGACGCAAATACATCCGTAATATTCTCTCACTATTTCAACCTTTACTAATTTTTGAGAAATCATTAGAATGAACATCGGTGCTTGTCGAAAGTAAACACGGTATTTAAACACCTAGATTATGCACAAGACTGGGTCATTTCAAACGGTTGTCCAGTGCTATTAACTGCATCTGATCAACCTAAAATCTGACCCTTTGAATTCATCTGGAATGCAAAATATTTGAAAAACGTCAATACCAACCAATAGGATTTTATCCCACAATACTTGAGTTCAGTATATAAGTATTAAACACTGCTAAAATCACATTTACTGTGTATCCACGGTATTCTCTCAGTGGGAGGGAATGACTAACAAGGACAATCCACGGGTTGTTTCGCCGTGAGACATCCGTATGCGCTTCTGAGAATGTGTAGCGAAAACAGCTTCAAGTGGAACATCACCATAAACCACAACCACTCTCTGCAAAAGGATTCCAACCTAAGAAATGAAATTTTAAAATGCCAGCAGCGATGTCGTCAGAGTGTTTTGTGCCATGGTTTTACATACTTCACAAAAGTACGTGAATATTTAAGGCTATGGGATGTTTCATATAAATCGCTTCGATTTACGGAAGTGATAATTTCACACCCACCATAGTTGGACTTCTTTGATTTCACTGAACACGTTGCTAACAGCTGAAGCGACTGCAAAAACAAATTTAGATCAACCGTGTGCGTCGAAAAGCGACAAGTTCGTGATTATCCAACAATTTGGCCAACATATACTTTGGCGAGACAATTTTAAGTAACAACACTTGATATTGATGTTTGTTTGTTGCTAGATGTTGTTCACATATAATGGTCCTTCCTTACTCATGTATTGCATATGTTGATAAAAAACACTGAAAAGGAATTCCTTCAAGTTGTTAAAAGATTCGCTGAAAAAATATAGGAATTTTAGTCATCTTCGTGCAGGTTTGACCGATCTCGACGAATTCCGCATCATTGAATAGCTACTTCCGTTATTCTTTTACATCCGTTTTTAAATAAGCTAAACATTTCCGTGTCGTTGTTCCGGCTGCATTTGCTTTCGTACTCACGGTTGCGTATTCCGGATCTTTAGGGCTTACTATTTCTTACTTGTGCTGGATAATGCAGGTTTCTCAATTGTATTCCATATCTGTTGAGCTGTACCGTTCATGCTCACTATTCTTATTCGCATTGAACAATCTAAGCGAACGTAGATCCACGATTGCACGCAACTCAATTCCACACACTTCACGACATATGTCTTGACCTTTGTAAACATCAGGTAGCGAGAGTATAATGGAGATCCTCATGTGGTGAAACAGTGGAAAATTGTAAACAGTTAGCGATTGTAACCCACTATTAGAAACGTTCAGCACGATCAACATGTTCAAAACGAATAGCTCGCGCACGTGCAGATGGTGTAGATCCCATGGTTTTGATCAAAGTTACATGTTTGCATAAATTTCTGTCACACAGGCACACACCACAAGACCGGTATCGTACTGTTTGCAATCATCAAGGAGATACAGTAGGATCAACATCTACACGATAACGGATTCCATCTTTTAATCAAAAAAACTCATAATGATAGAAACAATTATCGAATATTTGCTGTTTGACTGAAGAATAAATAACCAAGTTTCCAGAATGTGAACCAGAAAATTGTAATGTTCAAATGTGATATACTTTTTTAGAAATTATACACGATTGAAACATTTCACTGAACACGGTCTTACTTTTTTCAACTGATGAGGGCAAGCAGGCAGAAAGCGGTTTATATGAATAAGTACGGGAGATGTGAATACCACAACATATTTCTTTCAATATTGTATAAGTTAATGAGTTCAGACTAACCCATTCAAAATAGCTCCATATTTTATTCCTTATCAGATGTGTGATTTGTCGGTCAGTCGACCCATGGACCACGAAATATAAGATTGTGAAATAATTGGCAGTTACCAAGTGGCATTTTGTAGTGAGTGGTATTGCGGTACGACGCCGATATTGCCGTTTCAAATTCATTCGTTCACAACAGTTCCTTTAATTCACTCACATGCGCCCAAACAAACGTTATAAGTGTATGAACCGGTGATCATGAACATTTTCATCACACTTCTTACACGGATTTAGGCACATTTGGATTCAGATCCTACTGTCTGTAAATGATGAGTGCAAATATTAAGAAACTGACCGTGGGATTTGTGATGGAAATGCATGTTGATGAGCACATCAGTTTTAGATGATTTTGTAACGTATGCGCAAACTTCTCACCACTCAAAATGTTGCATACAATGCAAGGATTTTATGAGAATTATGTTACTTCATGTCCGAGCTCAGAAATAAAGAAATTTTCATGTTAGGAAAAGCAACCAGTTTGACATTATTACACGATGACGGAGTAAATTGAGTAAGTCTTACAGACTTTTGAGTATTATTGTAGCTTTTTGATGAAAAGTAAAACCGATTCCTTATTTTCGGGTAATGAATTCAAAGAAGAACCCATTATCATCCGGAGAAAGTTTTACATCATATTTTACATCAACGATGTTGGATTATCAACATATCTGAATGTTTGCGTGTTACAGTTAGATCTACGCGCATTACTAAACATTTTAGCAGATAATTTTCAGTCTGAACAATTTTGAAAAATAACATTTATTATATTTTCGCGAGGCTCTCAAATCGGCAATGTTTCGAAACATTTGTTCACACGTTTTTTCTCACTTTTTTCGTTGGATGGTAATGCTACCTGTCGGTCAAATTCATCACGTTGTCGTGTAAACTGAGGCGCGTAAATTTGAAGGAATAACATGTTACAGGGAATTGTTGTGAAAAGTTTGTGTTAAAACGTTCGGTTGAGACAATTGATAATAAACTGGTTCATATGTAGAAATTATCGAACAACATGGACAAGAATCATCGTTCAGTCGAAAAATTGTAACTTCCTGCCCGGACCTGTTATCAATAATACAATATCGCGATTGTTTGGATGAGCCTCCTTTAATACGTTACCATGCATTTCAGACCCAAAAGAAGCGAACAAAAGTGGCTCGATCGTGGAACAAAAACGGCAAGCCGATGAACCAAATAAACGTTCGACAGGTTAACGGAGTTCAACTGAAATTGTACAAAGATCCCGAATGTCAAAGCGTATTCAAAGCAAACTAAAAGCTGTGGAAAACCGGATGAATAAAATCGCAAATGATGTGGATTGGGTTCTAAGAATAACGACTCACTTTATAAGTGACATCAAACGTCAACTGACACAAATGACTCATTGGCTACATCAATGAAATTGCAATATGTATAAAACCATGACGATTCTTTATTCATCCGCAATATTTTGAAGCTTATTCTATAAAACAAATACATAATCCAAGGGGTATCCGCTCAACTAGACAGAGCTGATTAATTGACCTATTTACTCGGAACAATGTGGCTGACAGGGCATGCGCAAAAGTGTGAGAAATATGACAATATGTAACTATGATGAAAACGTATTATGAAATATCAACACAATTTCATTGGAATAATTGTTCACGCGTTGTTTCACTGAATGTCATATTATAGAAATTTCTACCTCACTAAATTGCTGTACAAATGTCTACTAGCCATCGTGTTTTCTACCTTTGCCGCAGTAAATTTACGTATTCGATTCGATCAAAGAAGCCTGCACGCAATAGATAATCAGCTAAAGCTTAGTAACATTATTCGGCGTTATAACATGCTATGAATTGAACGCTTCACTTCATTTGAACACATGGAATTCGATCGATAATTTGAGCGTGTTATGCATGCAAACTCGCAACTACATAACACTTCAATTTTACTTGGATACACTGTGTAGATAAATACTTTAAATGATTGGTGTGAAAGAGTTAGTATTATTAGTATTAATACTTACTTATATTGGCTGTAACATGGTTTATTACTGTTTCAAGTCACAATATTACTATCCGACCTGATGCAAGTTTACTGTCAAAAATAGGTTATGGATAAAGTTGAATGCAGCCATTCAAATAAACTATTCATTTTTATTGTCTTATTTGGTGGATATTAGATCAATTATGTGGAATGGTCATCCAATTGTTCGATGTATCCATGTAATTAACACTCGCATTGAAATCTAGATTTATGTTTTCCGCTTTATCACTGTTGCCACACATGCTGATATTGCCACCTTATATTGTAAACAGTGAAAAACCAGTTGTGTGTTCGTGTTTACGTGCATGGAATGTGAGCAATCAATAACGTGGTTCTTCGAACAGTCATTGTGATGTATTGGAGTAAAAACAATAGTTTGCCAAACGTGGCTGTCCATTGCGTATACAGATACAACCACCTTAAGCTCACCTGATGATACTACCTAACATTCACGCGATAAACAAAATTATGCTAAGTTTCATCTATGTTTTTTTCGCATTCAACTGACAGTTCGTTGTTTTCAACACAGAAACAAATTTGTCTGATTTTCTATAATCACATATGAAATAATCTTTCCGTCTTTTTCCATCATCTAAAAACTTGCATTTCGCCCGACGCAAAATGTGTTCAAACTGCTTACTATCATTTTTGTTTTGTGAATATGTTCCGTTAACAAGTTTTATTTAGTCGTGTGTGGTCAACGTAAGAAATTTGTCAAACGTACCTCGCTCATCATGAGAAACATAATACGGCGGCGTTTTTTCTCTCAATAAATGATCCTTTTTATGGAACGAGTAAGACAAGAGCATAATAATTGTGATATGTCATCCATTTCAAAATGGAATTATTGGAATGATTTTCGGTTTAATTAATCATACCCGATCAAAATAAGGTTCAATTATCAATTGCTATCGCAATTACTCCAAACAAAAATATCTTTCAAGGTTTAAGCATTGATTTGAATGTTTCGGGATGTCGTTCTGATCGTAAGTACTCAGGTAAGAACACTGAGAAAGAGATAATGAAACATTTTGAGCTTCCTAAGTTTACTTTGGTAACCCATTTTTAGGGAATCAAAAACATCGACATTCTTTTCGGCAGTGTTGGATGTTACACGGACGAACGGAAACGTCCAAGCATAGATCTAGGAGTAAACTTTATTAATCCGACAAACTACAAAGCCTGTTATAATGTTAGGATTTACTTCAGTTTCTACAGCAATTTTATTCGATAATGTCTTGGGTTTCTGTTGGCTCCCTTCATCAAATATCAATCGAGGATGCAAATCAAATCCGCATGACGGATTTTAGTTTTAATGTTGTTTCAAATGGCAAAACGTTCCGGATAAAGGAGAAAACTCTTTTTTGCTGCGCGCATACCGATCGACTACAGTTAAACACCGACGGCGTGATATGCATTTAGCAACCGAGAGCAGTACTTGCTATGATATTTATACGTAATTATACCACATGTTAGGTCTTTCCAATGGTTAGATTGCTGATTTTGACTCACCATAGAGGAGGTTTTTGAAATATAATCATTTTATTTGGACTTATTTAGGTTTCAGGAATACATGCTCAAACTTTGCAGCTGATGCGTTCTTGATGCTAACATGACATAGGTATCACGCGCTATACGATATTGTTCAAGCTTTCAGTACGTGAACGACAGAGTGTAATACGCAGATCGTTTATTTTCAAGCAAATCTATCAATCCAAACGAATCACTCTAATTGTTATCTAAAATATGTCACTCTGTCATCCGGTTCGTCCTGTAAATACGTACCAACCTGGCATACTCTTGCCCTCGCAGTGGTGGTTCGATTCAACTAAACTTGACGTATTGTACATCGTTCAATACATGCTTATGTTATTCTCAGTGAACTTTTACTGAAAAGTTTATCATTGGAACATTTCTCGTGCGACGCATTCTGGACCCGGAATATTGAACGTTTACCTTTGTTTTCCTTGATAAGTGTATTCTATATCGATCGAGTATGAATCAATTTGGGTTGCGGTGCATTATGTGATTGGTGCCTACTGTACAGACAATCTGATATTCATTCAACCAGACACTACTCCAGTTCACTTACAGCTGTGGTTCTCTCTAGCCCACAACTGGTCAAGCAACACACACAAACATAAAATTTTTCAGAGCTTTTAGGGCTCCGTTTCCTTGCATTTGATTGAAGAGTGATGGTCTGACTGGCATCCAAAAGATATCGTTTGGCACACAAGTTTACGCAATACAAGAAAGTGTTGTGCATGAAAAAACAAAAGTTTATTGCTCAAAAAGGGATCGAATGTTTATTGCAATTTTTACGTGAAATCCTTCAGCTTGACTGAAATGATATTCTGCTAATTTCGTCGTACTAAAAGTTACTCCGTGGTTCTCTTTGTCATGGTAATCTCAATGTCATATCTTCACAACTAGGCAGCCAATAATTCATGGGTATGGTGAAAATATGGAGTAAATACATCCACACTGAACAAAAAACTAGTGTAAGATAGAGTAAACGTGAGCATAATATACGTCAAGTGCAGAAAAAGCAGATATTGCTTTTTTACCGAATCGAGATCCCGCGGATGGTGTATAAATGGCCTCTTATCAGTCGAGTACAACCAGTCGTGTGTGTGCCGTAGAATATATGGTTCAAACTGAGAAGCACTGTATAGTGACATCGCAGAATGAGAGCTACATGCGCTTGCCACATCGTTCAAAAACGGCTAGCAAAAATAAACACATAAAACCCGTCAATGAGCATAATTATCACAAAAAAAATCGAAACACATCGTTACAGAGCAATCAAAACATCAAACTATGAATACATGCACAAGTTCAGTAATCTCGAAGGAGTTTACAACCACTACATACAATACGATTTATTTTTTTCGCACAAGTTATATCATTAATTAAGTGGATAACAATAAAATATCAACGTTTGTTTTCATGCGGTAGAAACAACTAAAGTCAAATATCACCATTTTCTTCAAATCATGCAAAACGTAACTATGTGACTACTAATAAGTAGAACATGAATCAAAATATTCACATTTGGATGAGATATTATTATGGTTTTTTTTAAAATTTGAATGAAGCATATTATTACCATTTGTTTACTTAACTTGCAAAATGTTTCTTGTCATTCTTACATTTGTGTTCAAAATTCAAGAATCAAATTTATTTGCGTATTTTCGCTTCATGATTCCTTTGTAAATATGGATTCACGAAACGACTAACATTTTCAGCGCGTACACAATTGTGATTAACCTGTTTTAAATAATTTTGTCAAGGAAACCGGAGATTGTGTAATTGTTTGTACAGTTGTAATAATTTACAACACCGCAGTATCACAGTATGAATTAAAATGTGAACAATGATTGTAGAAAATGAACAGAGTACATCAAAATGTATGGGTGACGAATGATGTTCTTATACATATGTAAGTCTAATTTCGGTTTGAAAACAATCAGACAAGAGGAGCTAAACAAATGTTGAGGTGAGGCATTATCATGGAAGATAGTATGATAGGGCCGCTAATTAATATTGGAAATTGGGGGGTAAAGATAAAGGGTATTTTCAAGTGATGTTTTCTCGTCATAATAGAATCAAGTAAAGGATGACCTACTATATATACAAAATTATATGGTTATGAATTATATCGCGTTGTATAATGCTTTGGGTAAAGTCACACAGTCTATTTGTCGCAATCCTCCGGTATACGGAAGAAGACAAACAAGTAATGGTGTTGCTCTGTGATGGATTGTATCGAATACTTCAATAAATGTTCGCCATACAAAAGCCCTCATCTCTACATTATACTCCATCGTGGGGCAAAAAAAGACGTTTATTATCCGTGGTAACTTTAACAACAAGTATCCCACAAATATTCACTGAAAGATACCTAACCATCTACTGGTTGAAAGAAATATATACACTCAGTGTGGCTGTGACGTTTCGGTAGATATCTATGCCAAAGCCATACTGATGCTACTCCATGTTACCCACTTTCAGTTTCGCAACCAATGCAATTGATAATCGAAAAACGATTGACTTACAATACTTTGATAATTATCATGTGATTATCGTTATTGTATTTTGTTCAATTCATCAAAATAGTTAAGCAAAACCTTGAAAACACTTGTGCAAAATTTCACTAATGAATTAGAATTGTTTCAATAATAAATACGACTGGAATAAGAAGCATTATGAGCGATTTATACAGCAGTTAGTGCATTCGTTTTGTAGGGATTTAGAACGCCTAATCGATGCACAATATACGTTATCTTCATGCCAGCAATAATAATTGATACAATAATAAAGAACTTATCGTAAGGTTTTCACATTTTGCGATTAACTGTGTACCCACAATGAAACATCTTACATAGAAACATGTGCATACCTTTATGGTCACCATATTTGTTTTCAAACTAGCTTCGTAACGTCGAAGGATCGCCTCATCACAGAACTAAAACATTTAGTAGCACGTTAATGTTTTGCGGAGAGTGATCTTTTTTAGCACCACTTGGTTTCATTCGATTAAACCACAGTAGATTATAGAGGTTCAAGTGGAACGTAATTTGGATCAGAATATTGACAGTGAGAGGACGATTTGAGATAAATATTCAACCACGGAACATCGCAAGTAGTTTGCATTATGAATTTTTCACGGCAGCTTTTCTCAATCGATAAATGCGTGGTTGGTTTATAGGTTTATAGGGTCTACCATCACTATCTAAAATGCTACTTCTACCAGAAGTAAAATAATTAGTTTCAAACCTTTTCTCAGACACCCTTTCGACCTGACCTACTGTGCAGTCGCATTTTTTATTGCTCTGACACTTCTGCTCATATCTTCGACGAATCTGCTTGGATTTCTCTCATTCCAAGAATTCTGTGCTACTTCCGATCATATCTATCGGAATTTATTTGTTTTGCTCTTGTCAACGGATTAGCAGCAAAGTTATCATATCGGCGTAAACTTCACAGTTTGCTCACGCGCGCAAACTTTTTTCAATCGCTAACTATTCTACGGTTTTTGCTATCATTGCAAGGATCACGTCGAGCTACGAATTTTGATACTTATTTCTGTGTTCTAGCTTGTGTAGTTAACAAGTTGTATTGGATTATTTGCAACATGACGAAATCACGTGTTTCAAAACAGCCACCTCGACCCTTCGAACAAAAACCCGTCACACAGCCGAACAACCCAATTCAGGCTACCAACATGTTTCACCGCATCACGAGAACCAACATACGGACTGAAAAATCGATCGATCAAACAGCGACATCGGACCAACTTGACCTCATTGCTAAGGGCCTGGATCCGGCGAACGCAACAATAGTCACGGCCGGCCCAGCTGATTGGACGAATCCCGACACGCAGAATTGTCCCGAAGTCACGTGCAAAGCATGCGAACAACCGGTGAGTCCCATGGCGCGTAAAGTAATATCGTGTTTTCTGTGTATGGGTAAAATCCATGGAGTTGGGCCTTCGACGTGTGGAAGAAATGTTGGTAAATCATGTGAGTACGCAAGTGATCACTGATGTAAACCATCATATCAATACATCGATTTCGGGACCACCATTGAAGGAATCTAAGACCAAGGCTACTCGTGTGCCAAAAAAGCAGAAAAGCAGGGTTATTCCCGTTTTGGAATCAGCTAAAACGACCACAGAAGTAGGACATTCTTATACAGATATGCTGTTACGGTCGACCTCAGCTGTACACTCCAAAACTGCTGTACCCGACTCACAAAGTCAAGCCACAAAGGTTTTTAATTCTAAAACGCCTGACTTTCCGATACGAAAAAAGAACACCCCATCCAGGCTGAACGTTATATGTACGAATGTCAGCGAGTCCCAAGAAAGCCTGTTTGATAGCAAACAGAAACATGATGTCGGTAAATGGTCTGAACTTTGTCACCTAATGAAAATTGAACATGTAAACGCAGAAAAGGTGACTCGTCTAACCCGCCATTAATCTTCACCTAATATTGGTCAACCTCTCTTGCTCAAGGTAACACTAAAATGCGAGGCTGATATCGAGAACGTATTGCTGAATGCATACCTACTCAAGTCAGATTCCGACTCAAACTGCCGCATATATCCCGATGTACCATGGTGGGAAAGGAAGGGCAGCTTGAAAGACAGGGAACAAATGGTATCTCGAAGTATAGTTCTACTTGGTGTACCAGAAAATACTTCTAAAGCATCGAATCAGGAAACGTAGAGCACGACGTCAAACAATGGCGCTACATTGCGTGTTCTCTCGATATTTCTAATGCCGTTGTTGTGGACACTTTTCGAGTTCCTTTTTCGCCAAAATACAAGTGGGATGGACCGAAACCTCTGAAGATTACGTTCTTGACCAGCGGTCGCAATGGACAAAAAAGAAACGAACACTACCCAAGGATGTTAGGCTTAGCCCACCCAAACCAATGAGTGAGACACACTCGCGGCTGGGGGCGGTAGACGGTAGCGTTCCCACCGAAACGGAAGCAATCAATACATCAAAAAACGTAGTGGGTCCGGCTCAAACCGAGTCGGACTGAGTACATCATGGTCCGGCTCTCAGGGGTCGGACATACAAACATCATCCGCATAGGCTCGCTACACACGAAAACCACTGTTAAATGCCTATACACAAATGCACAGTGCTTGCGGAACAAAATCGTCGAATTGTCTCACTTTAACGCTCAGTTTTCTGCTGACATCATTGCTGTTACCGAAACATGGTTTTACGATCAGGTGAACGATTGCGAGCTGGCACTTCCCAACATGATCCTACTTCGACGAGACCGTTCAAGATCAGGTGGTGGAGTTGCTTTGTACTATAACGAGCGTCTTCAATGCACAGCTGTACCTGACACAACGTTTGAGCTAGAGGACACCATGTGGTGTAGCCTTCGCTTGGAAACTAGAGAGAACTGCATACTTGGTGTGATCTACCGCTCGCCCAACTCTTCCGATGCCCACAATGAAAGGTTGTTACAAATGATGCGCAACGCTGGAAACCTTAGAGGATGATAATTGGTAATAATGGGTGATTTTAACCTCCCACATCTCTACACCAAAAGTGTGCATACTCATCAATCCCTTGAGTACAAATTCCGTGAGATTATCACTTTCACTCCCCTATACAACCATGTCCATTCATTCACTCGACAAAAGGGCCTCAATAAATCGTCAATTCTAGATCTGGTTTAAACCTCCGAAGCAACAGCAGTGGAGTCGGTGCAGTATCATAGTCCTTTGGGGCCTAGTGACCATCTTGTGTTGTCCTTCGAATTCGTGTGCGACGCCCGAAGGGCGTCGGGCGACGTTAAGTTCATCAGGAGAGTCGAATACTTCGGCCTTCGCGGTGCCATTACGATTATGGAGGACAAACATCTCGATCTTACGAATGTAGATACTCATTGTTCTAGTCTGTTAAGTTATATCGGTACAAAACTAGACGAAAATTCTACCTGTGTTCCCAAAAAGAAATCGAGAACATTTTGCTTCAAACTCCGAAGCCGCACTCGGAAGTGGATAGCCATGCGAAACTCCGCATGGGCTGCACATAAAATAACACGAGCAGACGCATCTTGGGAACACTTTCGTAGTTTTCGTAACAAGGTGACGTCCTTAATACGAGAAGACAAGCAATATCACCATTTTAAGCTCATCGACCAGATGGAACGACATCCTAAGTTGCTGTACACCATCGTAAACACCGCGACCAAGGATAAACCAGGTGTATTTCCTATCGAGACAGAGAACGGACTGACTGATAATGTCAAGGATACAACTGATGCCCTAATATTATTTTATGCGCAAGTATTTTGTCCAAAGAACGTGTCAACGCTGACGTCTTTGCCGCACCCGCTACAAGTCGAATGCCTTAGCAACATCGATGTAAATCCTACGGTTGTGCGAAAGCCTCTACGTCGGCTGAAGGTTCGCAAATCACCAGGAGAGGATGGAATAACACCCGCTTTTCTGAAGTCATGCGAGCTGGAGCTTCGTAGCCCACTAAGTGGTCTATTCAGGCACTCATTGAATACGGGAACCGTACCAACTCAATGGAAAACCGGTGTTATCACACCAATCTACAAAGGGGGCAGTCGTTCTGATCCGGCGAATTACCGCCCCGTGACGCTTCTTTCAGCGGTTTCTAAAATTTTGGAACGCCTGGTGTGTGAACGACTTGTTGAACATCTCGAGAACCAACATATAATAACTTTCACACAACACGGATTTAGGAAAACATATTCATGCCTGTCTAACTTGCTCACGAGTCTAAATGACTGGACGCAAGCACTAGACCAAGGGGGTTCCGTCCATGCCGGTTACTTAGATATATCTAAAGCATTCGACAGAGTGAATCACTCCTTACTGCTTCAGAAGCTGCAGAATGTTGGCGTCATCGGAAACCTACTCACATGGTTCACAAGTTACCTGTCTGGACGCAAAGTAAAAGTCAGAATAGATGGTGAAACTTCTCGAACAATTGAAGCCACGAGCGGAGTCCCTCAGGGTTCGGTTCTCGGTCCGATACTGTTTCTCTTATTTATAAATGCCCTACCGAACTTACTAGCATGTAAGCTTGTTTTATTCGCAGACGACGTAAAAATCTGGACGAAGGTCAACTCTATCGAGGACTGTCAAGTTCTGCAAGGAGATTTGAATAAGCTGCACCAGTGGTCAATCCAAAACAAACTGCCATTTAATTTCCGCAAGTGCAAAATGTTGCAAGTCGGAAAACCCTTTCCCTTTCCCTATACACTTGGCAGCCACCCGCTTGAATGGAGTACATCACAAAAAGATCTCGGAATCTTGTTGTCTGGCACTTTGAAGAACAGCCTACAGTGCGAAGCCGTCTACAAGCGTGCGTGCAGCTTGCTAGGTTTACTGAAACGCATTTTCGGACGTTTCCCACAACACTCACTCGTGAAATTACTGAACACTTACATACATCCTGTCGTTGACTACGCTGTACAAGCTTCGACGCCATGGATGGAAAAAACATCTCGCTCCTCGAACGAATTTATCACAAGGCAACCAAAACGGTTACCGGATTGAATAATTTACCCTTTGAGCAGCGACTGACTAGACTTGGACTGTGCACCCTCGAGCGCAGACGTATCCTACACGACCTCACTCTGACATATCGAATCATCTACGCGAAATCCCACCCTCTCAAACACCTCTTCAAGTGTCGTTCCGTTGTCCCCACACGCAGCCACCCTTTGACCCTTCAAATCCCACACTCACGATTGAATTGTCGTCGTCACTTCTTTGCTGTTCGTGTATGCTTCTTGTGGAATAGCTTGCCGATAGATATTGTTACCTCATCGAACGAGCACATCTTTAAACAAAGGTTACGAAACCTTATGTTGAGAACTACTGCGTTGGCCCCTACCTATTGATGTCTATAAAATTTTAACGCAAGGAACTACCGTCCATCCAAAGATTCTTCTCCCTCAGTCTGTGTTGCCATTGAGGAATATTTTTGCTCCACCTATGAAGAACATGGACATGATCATACAAGTAACGATTTTTTTAATCATTTTTTATACGTATATCCTATGGTATTGTACAGCAATTTGCTTCTTCAACCATAAATCTTGAATCTTGAATCCCACCCATTTTACTTTTGGATGAAAACTACTTGCAATTCCACGAAATATTGAAAACAAACAATCCTAAACAACCTGGTTCTACCAAAGATTCTACATGAACCACAAAAAGCAGTATACAAGTAGGTACACGTTGACACACCTAAAATTGATTTTCTGTGCACTCTGAGGAACTTCTTTATAAAGTGTCCGCTAATCAAACTATAAGGTTGTACTAATTACTGAGTGCATCATTTCATCATAACATAATTACATTCAATATTAATGTGACAGGAAATTGAAAGTGAATCGCGAAACACAATCGATGTACATAAGATCAAAATTAAATGTAGAGTAAACTCATTAAAAGTTCGCAGTCAAACATTTTCAAACCTAGTTCCCTCGACAGTTTTGATTAATTTTCAACTAAGACGCTGCTTCCGGGGTAGTCAATGTGCCTACAAACGATCACAACAAAAAGCAGTACTAGCAAATTTCATGCTGTTGTTCAGGGACGGTTTATTAAATGATAAATTCGAGAATTTCATTTTTGAAATTGGAATTTTGAAATCATTGCATCATCAATATCAGATTGGATGTATTTCTCCTATCACAAATATTAACATTATTATGGGGTGTTCTATGAACTCCATTTATTTTGATCTATAATTCAAAATACAAGCTGAAATTAGTATCTTTGAAGTACAAACGATCTATACATTTTCATGGATAAACAGGACAAATTTCGCTCACACTCATCAGACAAACTAAAATAGACCGCCTCTCGCTTGACTTGATAGAAAGAAAACGCCGTACGAAAATGCACTTTAGAGTCAGTGAGGTTTATTTTCTATCACCGCTGAATCTTAGTTGATCTCGTGATTAATTAATGCGAAGTCATAGCCAAAACAGAAAGCCTGAGCATATTATCACTATTTTTACTCTTTCCAATCATTTGTGACTAAAATTCAAGTTTGCTTATTTATAGTCGATGACGATATTTGTGGTGCCTCGTCAATCAACAAGAAGGATTTTAGTTGCCCAATCAAATGGGTCGGAAAATTCAGTGTTGATATAACAGTAGCCAGTGCCTGTGCACAATCTGCCACCCTAGTTCATCCACCTGCGACAGGATTCGGATCGGCGGGCTACCAGCACAATAATCTTGTAGTTTAAGTTACTCAAGACCGGATCAGCAGTGCAGGGACGAGCTTTTGGATTGAGTAATTTCTGAGTTGTATATACATTATGAACATCGCGCCGTGTTAATTTATACAACAAGACTGGAGATGCACTTCCAATGCACTTCCAATTTACAAACGTCACCCAAATTAACAGTCGTTTTTGTTGATTTTATTAAGATCATTCGGTTGATGTCGATTATGGATGTGCATTACAGACGCATCAATTTCTCATGGTCTACAGCGTTTCGAAGAAATACACACTCTGGTTCGGGAGAAATAATACCTCTTATACCTCAATGATAGACAATACTCATGCGATCGGCGAAAGTTGCAGACTGATCGCGTGATCTACTTTCGTCGTTTATAGCAGTATCTGCTACATTAATGCAGTTTCATGCTTAAAAGTAATGTGGGTAGAGAATTGATTATATCAAAGTTCATGAGAGGAGAAAGACCCATCCATGCTCCTGAATTTTTGGAGACACATTCATATCAATTTTAATGAAAAGTAGTTTTGTATTGTTTGGGCTGTACTTGAAACCCCAGTATCGTTTTAAAATCAATAAAATTCATTTGGAGATCAATCGGTTGTAACGAGAGCTGAGGGGGGGAATATAAACGAAATATTAGTTCATCTTGAACGGCGGACCATCAATTTTAGAGAGTGAGTGGGATGCATAATTATATCATACACTGGATGTGCAACATCGACTAAAATATAAACAATCAATCAGTCAAATTCACGAGAGAGTATTTGCCTTGAAGCATTATTGTTCGATTTCTGTTCAAGCTGCAAACTAAAATAACATTATGATTCTATTTTTGACAATATTTCGCTTCTGTCATAGATGCGTTGTCAGACCATGCGTGTCACTACGAACTGGACTAATCTAAATTTACCGATAAAAGATAGGCAAGACCATTTCAAATTGACCAAACCCCAACATGTCGCGAACCCACAGTTGGTTTATTTGGTTGTGTAGATGATAACAACGTCGCTGACAGACTACCTGCACATTCCGTGTGCACATTAGCAAGCGTCACGTTAATCCTTGTAGGATGAACGCTGTATAATCACTTAAGTGGGTTATTGCTTCGTTTGTAATGAATGTCCAGTCATCGGTGAACATGCTTGCTTTATCTGTGTACATTACG
>JACCGJ010022142.1:0-63064 GCA_013407085.1 Atriophallophorus winterbourni
GATATCCGCCCCATCCACCTTGTTCCCCGCATTCGCCCCAACCTTTGTTATTTCAACAGCCTCGGCGTGAAGTCTTTCCCTATAAGATTTCACACCCCGTCTTATCACTTTCACGTTATCAAGATCTGCGCTGTGTCCAGTGTCTAGCACGTGTTCAGCTAGGGCAGAATCCCGAATCAGTGATTGATATTCACTGGGATTGCGGGGTCGCTTTCCCACTCGTTTCCTGTGTTCGTTTACCCTAGTACAGAGTTCTATAGACGTTTGCCCAATGTAAACACCCGCACAACCCTTGCAGTTGATTTGGTAGATGCAGTTCGTCGCACAACCTAAAGGAGTCTTATCTTTGAGATGCATTAATACGGAGTGGAGAGTTCTACCTGCCTTATTTGTTACTCTAATACCTGCGTTATTCAAGATTCGACTTATTCCTTCGGAGGCGCTTTTGACATACGGTAAAGATACCGTATGCTCGCCAAACTGTTTCCGTCTTCGGTTGCGGGTGTTTAACTCGGTTCAATTGGCGCTTATTAAGCTCTTAGGGTAACCATGATTTGCAAGTCGGCCACTGACTTTTTTATGAGCTCGTCTCTTATCTGCGTCATCGCTGCAGAGGCGTTCAACCATGTAGAGTACCCTTGTGTCTCAATATCATATCTGTCTAGACCTGGGCGACCCGGCAGTATCTTAACCAACGTGCGGTCTATGACTGTTTGATCATGACTTTTCGGTCAAACCTCCACTTACCTCTTTTACAGCCAGTCACAACAACAGTTACCGGGGTACAACACAACGTGATCCAGGTGAAGGAATCCGATTTCGATGTGCTCACAGCCCTTTCGCATGACATGGCCAGTTCTCGTAACGCCGCAGGTGCTGACGATTCCCCGACCACACCTTCCGCCATGCCGATTCGCGCCGATGGTTTTCACGAAGGTTCCGAATCGGCTGATCATCACATGATGGTCAGTGGATCTCCGCCCGGTGAATATGGTCGTGTGATTCCGAGTAATCCACTGGAAGCGGTAAAGATGCAATGTAGCCAGTCTGGTTCAGCCGGCTCCTCATCTACCCCAGGCCATTCTTCCTCGGACCCGAAAAAGGTTCCTGCGCCTCCTATGCTACCTCCGCAGTTGCTTCAGGTGGGTTTATTGATTACTCGTGCTTACACAAGAAGAATGTGTATGCCTTCAAGTCTATACTGCTTTTGAATCTTATGATGGATCGTCACCGATATCTCATCGTCGTGTTACTGACTCTATTGATGATAATTTGTCTGTGTAAACTGTACTTATCACAACGTAAGCACACTCTGCTTGCTATTGTATGCTATTCAGAGTCTAGATTTATCACACAGCACTTTATTAATTGACAATCATTCGCTTGAAACTCTGGGTCATTTCACGTAATTCGGTACCGTGAGATGATGGGACTCCGGCTGCACTTCTAAGACGACGGTGGCATTCCGCAACCTGGGTCACCTCTTGCATCAGAAAGCACTCTTGTCATCGTATACACAACGATATTCTCCCTATTAAGCTAACCGGTAGTCAAGTTAATATAAGCATACAAGTCCGTCTGCATGGGCGATGCTAGTTATGCCACGTTTTGAGGATTGCACGGTATGAAAGCACAAGTCTGATCCAGGCAAAGTGCCGCGCAGTCAGAGACTGGGCGATATTACTGTCAGGTTGCCCAGGCCTAGACAGATATGAGAAATAGATAATAAAGACGGTAGTGAGACTCCAGCGTGTTTCAGCATGCAGCTCACTACCTGTGGCCAATCAATTTGGCACGATGTTAGCCGCACAACACAGACGTATTGTACGATTGCACATCCGTTTTGAGGATGACGGACCACCGACTTCTGAGAGATTACATTCCAAATGGTGTGAAAATCGTGGTGGCCGAATGTTTACATGGAAGCCAAAAACCCTGACTAGCAAACTTTTGAATGTTGACGATATCCATTTTCTTGAATACGGTCCCAGCGATCCACTGTCGCGGTGGCTAGTTATGTTTGAGGATACGTCTCGAAAACGCATTCAGCAATTAACATCTTTGGATTTTTCGCTTATTCCTGTATGTTGTAAAATGGACTGCGTAGAAAAAGTGGCAGTAAATGGCCGCGCGTAAGCTGTCATGGTGATGTCGCTCTACTCATTCACACCACTTGATTGGATGCGTGTATAATTCGTGGCGTAGGCACCTCAACGCAGTTTAGTTCCAAAGGTTGTCACAGCCGGGGGTGGTAGTAGGAATGAGCCACCTACTATCTATAAAATGCTCCCACGTGGCGTGCGTCTCAAATAGCCTCTGACAACCACGTCCAACTCCTGGCCTGCACGAGTGGCTTTCACAAGCCCGGCGGAACTGCTCTTACTGACAGGAGAAGGGGCGAAGGCGGGTGACTGGCGCCTTAACACCAGTTTGCTCCGGGCATATGGAGCTCGTCAGCTACTGGCAATCCATCTAGGGGAAGGAAAACCCTGACTCCAAACCCCCACTGCCTTGTGGGTCATCCGATTACGGGAAAGGCTTCGGGAGAAAACCTCGAGGAAAAATCCGGAGAGAAGCCCCGCAGGTAGATAACTGGCGCACAGCGCGTTTATCTGCCAACTCCCTGCTGCCTTGTAGGTTGCACTTGGCTGTGCAAAGGCCAGAGAGGTGTACTCGAACAAACACCAAGTGGTGCTGGGGACATCACTTGTACACTATCCCCAAGAAACTTCGTGGTGATGTCTCAATTCGAGACATCAATGAAGCTGGCTAATCCACCCGTGGAGCCAGCTGCACAAAAGTAAAAGTAAGTAACGCAGTTTGTTTGTGTTTGCTCTTCTACATATCTCTTAGCTCTTAAAGTTCCACCATTCCGCGTGTTCTATGATTTTTTGCCATGGTTGTATGGCTGTTTAGCATTTGGTTCGGTGTAATGCTATCCCTAAGGGTGGTGAGGATTGTTTTTTAGTCTCTAGTCTACGGCATGGCATCGCCTACACTGGCTGATTCCTCTGTACAGAATTGAAAACGGTCGTTTTCAAAACGTCTACCCTAATGGGAGTTGAAATCAGAAAATCGACCTTTGGGTTGGTCGGACCTAACGTACTTAAACGCTTGCAATGCATATGAAAGCCCTTGGCATTGACTTTGCTAATTGGGAAGAACTTGCTTTAGAGTGTTCACTTAGGAAATATTGTGTCACCTCTAAACTGGGAAAAAGCTGACACTGCTTTCGGCCGTTGGATAGCGACCGAATGCTGTTGATCGCGTAGCGAGTTTTGATTAATTGTTACTCGTGAATCGTACTGTACATTCATGTGAGACGTGCGGTGCATGAGATAATTATGCCATTGTGTTGTACATCCATGGTTGACATCGAGCGAAGGAGGTCGCAACAAGCACATGCATGAGAGTACGAAATCCTAAGCCTGGAGCCAAACAAACTGTTGCGCAGTTGATGCTGCACGTGGGCTGAGCTAGTGTTTCGTTACAATGTAACTAATGGGTAATGACAAGGGGCTGCCGCGTGTTTTCTCACACCGCAGCTAACCACCAGTGGCAATCAGCTGAGCACGGAATTGACTGTGCAATACAGAAGCAATTCTTTTATTTCGTTTCCTATTTCTAATTGGTTAAAGTCTGCTTTCTTTCAAAATGATCTTTCGAACCCCTTAAATCTCGCTGGATAATTCCATGTATGGTTTGAATTTCAACTTTAACAAGAGACGTGACAAGAAATGCCATTAACTTCGCCTGTGTGTAGTCGATATAACACATTCCTGCTTTGTCTTCACAGTAACTCGGTCAGTGGTTAGACAGCTGAAACTATTTGACCTTGAATTCTAGGCCACTCAAAAAGATTACACATGTGCTTCTCGGCATTCGATACACGTATCGATGCGATGTTGTTGGGCCTTTGTCGAGTTTTCACGTGCGCTGTGATGCCGTGAAGTTTTCTGATGCGAAGCTTTCGCAAATTGGGGTGTTGTTAGAATGGCATGAAAATCCATTGAACGTGAAAACCGAGTAACATATTACGTGCATCTCATCTTTGTGTGGAACATCCGGTTGGTTAAATCAGGTGAATATGTAAACAAGGTTTGAACTTTTGCGCCACTGTTGGATAAGGCTGGTACGACCAACCTGTTCAATCGCGTGTGCCCATACACGTAAATTGGGTCAAACGCATGAGCTTGTAATAAAAATTCATATTTGCACGCATCATCATCATCATCATAGACTGCATTACACCGGCAATATGTACTAGATGCTTAGCTGCCATACAACCATGAAAATAATCCTGAAAGATGGGAACGGCTGGACTTGAGAGCTAGTATTAAAAAGCGCTACTTTAGACGGTGTGTATTCTTTGATACTGTCAAATTGTTTATTGTTCTTCCGCTGCTGGATTCTTCTTGGCATGTTCTCGGCACCTTGTTGGCATTTCTTCCAATGCCTATTCTAGTCTCAAATTCCAAATGCTACCTACAAGCCATAGTGGATTTGAGTGGAAATTTAGCGTTAAGCGCCATTCATCCATCTTTGTGACCTCGTTCCAGTTTTCCCCGACTTTCACTTCAGATCCTTTCTCATAATCAGGTAGATG
Organism: Atriophallophorus winterbourni; assembly: GCA_013407085.1. Lineage (NCBI taxonomy): Eukaryota > Metazoa > Platyhelminthes > Trematoda > Plagiorchiida > Microphallidae > Atriophallophorus > Atriophallophorus winterbourni. The sequence continues at coordinate 4,607 of JACCGJ010022142.1, forward strand.
ACCACGCACCAGCGACTTGAAATAACGATTTGCCACTAGCTAACAAGGCTCTGAACAAACTGGATTCAAAACCCCGCTTTTTGCTCCTACTCCTGTCATTAAGAGTAATTCAGTCGGGTTTACGAAAGCCACTTGGACATACCAAGTCCATAACTTGGTTTCCAAAGTCTTGTTTGGGTGCTTGGCATTTTACAGTTGATAAGATCGCATCGCCGTTTATTACCTCCCGCTGTGATAACTGTGCTTCAAGTGTGAGACCCGGTAGTCGAACTTCTTGTGCTTTTTTGCACTTATCTGGTGGAACCAACAGTCTAGCCCCCACGGACCTTGAATCCGTAGAGTGTAACTTGCAAACTTTGGATTTAATCACAAATTCACACGGACATGTGCTCTCGGCATTCGGGCATCCCCGGATGTATCATAGCTGATATGCTAAATCCGAAACTCAGCCATTTACTGGTTAGAAATCAATCGGTTGGAGTAGTTTATTGGCGAGGTTTGGCTGCTTGAATGGAAGTTTTGTCAAACCGTTTATAAGGTTGACCGGCACTCTAATCACCACTTGTACTTGGTCTTGCCTGAAAACCGCGTGTAGTAAGCCTAAGCGTATCATGTCTAGTAGGCCAAACCAAGACCAGTTGCGTGCATCCACGTTAATCTTTTGCAAATCAGCGCGTCTAAGGTCAATCTACCATGTAGTTCAGTTGCCTAAAAGTACAACTAAAATGACCGCGGTTAAGTTTTTTGGACCAAGTAAATCCAATCTTAAACATACGTTCAATTTCCCGTCTTTCTTCTCTCTACTTCCGCAATTTTATTCAACATCGATCCGCCGTAAATTCCATCCTGACGGGTATTTTGTACTTTTTGTCTGGATTTCATGTCTGCATCGATCGGTTCAATTGTTTTCCATGTTTCGCTTCGTTTGAAGCGGTTCACTTTGGGAGAGCTAAGAAGACGGCTACCAGGTCATTCGTCTCGGATTACTCTCTGATTCGTGGTCTGTTTTAACCGCTTCGGTGTGTGTTGTTGGTCAACTAAACGAATTAAATCATTCTTTGTTCATTAATGTGCATTCAGTGTTTGGTTCGATTATTTGAATCATTTAGCAATCCCACGATACCCATCTTCCACCCTTCATCGCCGTTTCGGATTTGTCGACTGCTTGCAATTTAATTCGGTATTTCAAGGTCACGTGATTACCGCTTTTTTATTCTTTCTAGGTCATTTTGAATCGAGACACGAGCGTGCAATGTGATCCTAATTTGCTCCCACAACCCGATCACGTGATGGTGAACCACATGTACGCTTTGTCCATCAAGGTCAGTATTTGCGGGATTTTGTATTTGATAGATAGTCTGACAAACTTTGACGGATCGGTATCATGCGTAATCTGTTACGTTGTCGTGTGTTCATTTTTGTGAAGTGGTTTGTTTACTTTCTTAGATGTCTGTTGTTCTGACGTCATGCGCCGTTTTATTCGAGACATTCAAACTGTTGATTCGTGATTATTCCGTTTGAGTTAGGGCCGCAATTTCGTCATCGCTGGACGACTGACATCTGTCGCGATATTATCCGCTAATGCACTTAACTTGTAGATCTTTACTCTCAACAGATTGACAGGCATCGTCTCTGTTGCTCCAAGCGGCTGGATAGGGAATATTATAACAATAATCGGTGTACCCTAGCTTTTCGGCGACATCGTTTAATCCACCTCTTTTATTTAAAAGCACACTGCTGTCGGTGAACCATCATATTCTACGTGCTTATCGTCCCCTTTTTGCTAAGCCTATCGAACCAGTGCTGTTCCCTGTTGCAACAGGTTCGGTTTCCACCGTTGACTACTGTCATCCTGTCTCTCCATCTTTGTTCAACGTAACATGTTTGCCTAGGTGACGGTACGATTAGCATACCCCCATTGTCTTCGGTCAAAAATCCTTTAGTGTGGCGTGGGGACACTTATTCCTCACGGCATCATCATAGGCAGCATTACACCGGTAGCTGCTTAACTGCCATACAACCATGAAAAAGTAAAATCCGAAAAGAACGGGAAAGGCGGGACTTAAATAGCTACGGATTCTATAGAAGAGTAAGCACAACCAAACTGGGAAGAGAATGGAACATGCATTCAAACAAGTTTCGTGAACGAGTAGAGCGACATCAGCATGGCAGCTTCCTTGCGGCTTTCACTGTCATGCATCATAACAAGCTTTTCTCGTCCCTCCAAGAAGATGCTTAGTGCAAGACCGCCATTGAACACGGTCTCGGGATATATCCTGAAGCACGTCAATCAGGATCTATTTTGTAATCCGACTATACTGCTGCTCACAACCTGGAATTCATCCAACTCCAGCAGCTTTTTAAACTTTGAAGTGATTGTCTCCATAGATTTACTTAACCAGCTTGATACGCATTATGCGGTATATGCGACGTTCCCGCAAGTGTTTTATGAATATAATGCCGAATGGCGGTCAGAACACCAAGTGGAACAGGTTGTATTTTCCTGGGAGCTTGTCTGATCGACCTGACTGTTTCTCACTGTGTTATAACGTTCATCTTCACACTCCACGAAGCGGTCCACTTGATTCACGAGATGGTTTCCAAACTGCATTTTCCATGCCTCATTTTGGTATGCTCATATGCAAAGCTCCCGTTTTCATCACCAAGTCTTTCCATTAGGAACAGTAGAATTTGTACTGATCATTCTACCGTTTACCGCTGTCTCGCGTGTTGCTTTTTGACCTGATTGTAACACGTTCGAGGGTTAGCTTTCTTTGTTTGGAACCAACACAACTGGCATTCGTAACACTTTGCCTGGATCAGGCTTGTGAATTCATGCATACATACGTGATCTTATTCTCGTTCCAGTCTCGGCTTGTTTATTATGTATAATTTTCCTGTTGGTATCCTGATGACGCTGGATGTTTTAAGTAGCTTTCGTCAATATTTTTTTTAAATTTGTCCTTTGGCCTCATCTTGCTTTTGCTTTTAGTGAAATTATTTGATCATGATTTGCATTATTTACGTGTCACGATTAGGAAAACATACTTATTATACGATAGTTAGGTCACAATTCAGCTGAGCTATTGCCGAGGTGATTAAACCGGATGTAATCCGCAACCTAGGACAGGCGAAACCGGTCCACTGTAACCGTTATCGGTTAACTATCATAATACACCACAAACCTACAGCACGGATGTTCAATCGTGCAGTACTTTGTGCTTTGCGGCTAACACCGTGCTAGATTGATTGGCCAGAAGTAGTGAGCTACATGCTGAAACAGGCTGGAGTCTCACTACCATCTTTATTCTTTATTACTCATATCTGTCTAGGCCTGGGCAACCTGACAGTAATATAGCCCACGTGCAGTCTCTGACTGTGCGGCACTTTGCCTGGATCCGGCTTGTGCTTTCATACCATACCATATAGCTTATATCTGTCTAGGCCTGGCACCCTGGTAGTATCTTAGCCCACGTGCATCTCTGACTGTGCGGCACTTTGCTTGGATCAGACTTGTGCTTTCATACCACAGCTTTCTTTGTGTCTTTTGTGAGGCCTTTCGCTGTGTACCATCCAAGGAAGACGATGCTGGTTGTAAAACGCAGTCGGCAAATTTCATCAAACGACCTTGATTTTATTCAATAGCTAGTGATTTCTACATCAACGGTCTCATACGCAGATCCCTGTGTGCTTCTCGCTGGTGTTACAATCATATGCCACCCTCACCCTACCCGTCCAACCGCAGACTTGCATTTTCATTCACTCGGGTTCGTCCCGCTCGGTTCTACGGTCCGTTTGTCATTGTTTAATTGCAAACAAAAATATTAAACTTAGGCTTGTTTGTCATGAGACTATCGTAGATGAGTGTTTCTTTTTTCGTCATCCGATTCAAATAGCCGGATGCGGCAATTGTGAACAGAATTGAATTTTGGACAAGTCTGATGCAACCTACTTGTTTTGGGAATTCTTTCCAGGTAATGGAAACCTGTCGTGAATTATAAACAGGGTATTGTTGGCACGAAGATAGATAGGAATGCGATTAAATGCTTAAGCAAAGAGATCGTATTTCGCAATTTCTTGTAGACAAAGCACGACCGTTTTCGTGCTGTTTAAGCGTTTCTGTTAGCGCTGTACTTTGATAATCTGCTTGTCTTTAAACTGATAGAATGATTAAACTTTCTGGCTACTTTTAGATAAAATTGGTCCAACCAACTTATTCAATCATATGAACACACAATGCATATGCAGATATTGTTAAACGTATGGTTTCGAATATCCGAATTGACGCACTTTTCCGTCAAACGCCCGAACCACGACTATGTTTGAGCTGTTTGCACTCTGTTACCGTGGACTGTACGAATTGAACAGGCCTTTTAATCAAATTTCGTGAACGAGTATAGTGTCATCGGCACGACAGTTTCCTTGAGACTTTCACTGCCATGCATCATAACAAGCTTTGCTCGTCACATCTCTTGATTACATAGAAGGTTAGGCATTTACTCCTAAAGGATAATTAGCCAATGGTCTTCAGCTTTCTATACCATGTGACGGTTTGACAATCACGAGATATACGCCAATCGGGATTTGCTGTCGCCGTGAGAATTCGTTTAAAAAGTCGGTGGTCCGGCATCCGTAAAACGTGACCGAACCAGTCTAACCTATGCCGGCTGATTATTAAGCAGAGGCTTATTAAAGAGAACATCGTTGCGAATGTGACGGTAACAGCTAACTTCCAATATGCCAGGGAGACAGCGGTTGTCGAATACTTGAAGTCACTAAATGGGCTCTTTACGCAAGGTCCAAGTTATCGACCCATACAGCCCGAAGTGTCGCTTTTTAGAGTATATATCTTTGAGTAGCAGAGACTGTCCTTCCTAACGCTGGCGGTGACCTAGATTGCAGAATACTACGATCGCCTTAGAAACGGGTGCGTGTGTGATAAAACATATACCTCGGACGAATCTGGTACCTGCGTTTTGTTCATATGGTTGAACGAGGCTGGCTCGCCGAACAAAGGCTTCATTTCTCCCTTGTTTCTATTCACACGGACCCCTCTTGTGTCTTCTGTAACTGAGCCGTGCACTTGTGAAACCGGACGGGGCGTCATGGGAAAAGTTTCAGCTTTTCATTCTGTTTTAATTAAGTCTACTCCGCCGAATGTTTCACTTTTGGATTTGTTTTCCTAGACGGTTTCTCAGTATCTACATCCCATCCGGCTCGAAAATCATAAAAGTTTTCTCGTTATTTTTTCTAATCTGTGAATGCCTCTTGAATGTGAACGTGTCTTTCCCTCTTGTTTTCCCTGCAGGATGGGGTCATTGTGTTGTCTGCCATCACGCGCTATCGCCAAAAATTCGTTTCCACCGTTTTGTACAAGCCAATCTAGACCCCCCCGCCCCCTTGGTCGTCGGTGGCTCAGGTCTTCTAGATTCGTAGGTGTGTGATTGATCGAACGCCATTCTTTTTTGTCGTCTTTCATTGGCGCCATCATCTTTCAGTTCAGCCATGTATCTGATACACCAACACACATACGTATATATACATACATATATATATATATATATAGCTATTCCTAGACTGGTGTTATTCTGTATTTTCTTCCATTGTTTCTCGCGTCTTTTTGACTTGTTCGATAAAACAATGTCGTCCCTTTCGGGTTATGATTTGTTTGCTTTGATCTTGCGATGGTTCTGTTCACCGGATACTCGGATGTATCGATTTCGAAGTCATGGGACCGTTCTCTGCTGGATGGGGAGACGTTTTCATGAGCATTTCGCTTCTAGTTCGTGTTCTATGAGGTACGCTCGTTATGATGCAGAAGCTGACGTGTTGCCTTCAACTTGTATGGATAAATCCGCAAGCTTGAATCAAACAATATGCGCTCACACAGTCGTGGACTGCATGTTGTGTGAGGTACTGTGAAATTGTCCAAGTCCAGACAGATATATATGAAGGAGATTCATGGCAGTGATTTTGGCCCATTCATTCATACACCTTGTTGTAAGGGTGACGGGGAGTTCCGCTAATTTAAGTTTACTCTACTCACATACCTCGAACGGTATCTAATATGTTGTTTGCTAGCCTCCTTCGGTCGGTGTCCACAATGAAAATGTGTACATAACAGGCGCATGACGGTTTCACGAAACTAAACAGACTGATTCTATTAGGAATAATCTTTCTTTCCAAAGCTTACCGTGATAGACAATACTCGACCGATTAGCGTCATTTTCAGGATGTTGGTGTCACCAGCGTGCAGCTGCCGAGAGCAGGAATCATGATTTTATGGTGAAAAAAGCAATCGCTTTACATGTGTCATTGGATGACAGCTATTACAGAGGATGCAATTAAAATTCTTTTGAGGTGTTTGGTCAATATACATGACGGATATTGGAGTGCTCTTTGATATAAGCATCCCGTTTCAGTTTGAAATCAAGGATCATTGGAGCGTTCACAATATCGTGTGATAGTGAATTTCACAGAAAGCAAATACGCCCCAATCGAGTCTTGAGTGCGCTATAACGAGACAACTTGAATGACTGTGTATTATTATGGGAACTGACTTTTATCCAATCGCTGAGAGGGTGATTTCCCATCCAAAGTATTTTAAATGCTAGGATCATGTCGCTCATTACTCTCCTTTGTGTAAAATCGGTCAATCCCAACATGGTCATGCGCTCTTGGTATGGGATCTGATGCATCCCATCAGCTAGCTTCGTCGGTCGTTGGAACATTTTACCCAGCAATCCAATGTCTATACGCAGCCACTGTGCCCAAACTGGGATCATGTATTCTATTGTTGGATGGATGTAAGTATTTTTTAATGCGGGGGAGTAATTTAGGTGAGATCCGCACAAATATTCTGCTCAACATTCCCAAGATACCGCTTGCCCTGTTGAAGACTTCCTGGCAATGACTATTCGGTTTCAGGGTATTAGTAATCCGGATACCGAGTATCCTTCTCACTGCTGGTCCAATTCAAGTTTTCATGACCAAGATTATATGTAAACTCGCGTTGCCGGCCAAGTTGTAGTATTTTACATTTACGTATGTTGTAAGGCATCTGACCAGTGACCGATCCAAATCCTCTTTCAGTATCAAACAATCTTCAATCTAGCGGATTTGCTTCCATATTTTTATGTTATGAGCAAAAAGAACCATTTTGCATCGTACTACTTGCGCAATATCATTTATGTGTAACAAGAAACGGATAGGCCCGATCACTGAACCTTGAGGGACGCCGCTGGTGACTTGATGGTGTTTGACAAAACGCCATCAATGCGAACTCGCACATGCCGATCAGTCAGATAATCCATTATCAACGATAACATGTTTTTTGTTATCCCATATTGCACTAGCTTTTACAGAAGCAGGCTGTGGTTGGCCTTATCGAATGCCTTTGATACATCGATATAGCTGGCATGAACGGAGCATCCTAGGTCAAGAGACGTTGTACAATCATCCAGAGTGATGAGTAAATTTGAGAGACAAGATCTGTTTCGGCGAAACCCATGTTGCGCTGCTGATGAAAGTTTCAAGATAACCCACGATACACTCAGTTAGGTTGCGCTCCATAAGTTTCGAGATGCAGGGGAGCATCGTAACAGTCCTGTAATTTGCTGTGTCAAAACGACAGCTATCCACGCTGATGGTACGCAACCGTTGCAAAGACTCCTGATGAAAATCTCCGCTGGACTGTATGAAAGCTATCTATAGCATGCACGAAGAATCACAGTGATAGTGTTGTTCCCACCCGGGGATTTCTTCGTATTTAGTCGCCGTAGGTGTCGTTCCACAACGACTTGGTCAATTAGAGGTTCTAATGAGTTTGATAAACCACGATGTAATAATTGCTATTTCGGGAAGAACACCTGGGAGTAAAAGCTCGCAAGAGCATCTGCTTTCTCTTCAAATGTAGCAGTCATTCCTTGTTCTGTCATGAGTAGGAAGATCACAATGAATTACCCAGCCTCGTCTTTTCAACGAACTCCATTTTCTGGTTCTACTCTTCCCCACCTTGAAGTCAAGTATGCAAAACACCGCATGCGTCTCATTACCCGTGGCAATGAATTCGTTGTTGTGTCCTTTCACGGTAAAGACAGCCAATGTCGAGCTATAAGTCGGTGAACTTGTCTTAACGTGATTGTAACAGAACCCTGTCGGAATGAAACGTTTGAGTGGAAGCTCAAACGTGTGCAAACTTGACCCCGAAAGAGTTAGTTGCTGGGCTAATGGGAATGTGTTTCTGTGTGAAGCAACGCAAATGAGATATCGTTGGCGTGGCTGAAAGTACTTCCCTCACAAAGCAGAATGTGAGTCAATGTATTGTGGTGCTCACATCCCCATCCCTTACACATCACTCCCGGTTTCTGGCTGTTTGCCGTCATCAGGTGGAAACAGTAAGATCGAGTTCTATGAGCCTTGAAACGGGAAAAGCGGTAAACAAAGTTAAACTTGTATGCCACTGTTATATAGTGTTCTTACAAAGAACCACGATGGTCAAATACAGAATCACAAAGTGATTCCTGGCCAGGCGCTCAAGGCGCATATAAAAGACCAATGTATCGTGGTGCTCATCCCCATCCCTTAGACACCACTATCTGTTTCTGGTTGTTTGCCGTCATCAGGTAGAGACAGTAAGATCAGGTTCCGTGAGCCTTGAAACAGTGGAAAAGCGGTAAACAAAGTTAAACTTGTATGCCACTGTATTTGAAAATGGTAGTTCTTTGTAAGAACTCTATATAACAGCAGAATGTGGGAACCGAAGTGAGTTCATTGCCATGGGTGTGCACGTATGAACTCGCAAGCCTGATCCAGGTAAAGTGCCGCATGTTCATACACTGCACCGGGGCTAAGATACTGTCAGGTCACCTAGCCCTAAAAACCGAAATAGCAGTAAACCTCCCACGTGTTTTTGCATGCAGCTCATTACCGGTGGCAAATCAATTTAGCACGGGGTTAGCTGCACTCAACAGGGAGAGTTGTTCACGTTTATCCGTGTGGTATAACCCGTGAATTATTCTTCGATGACAACCTGATTCTTTTTGGAAGAAGGATGACTTCGTTCGTTTACACAAATTTTAGAAAAATTTATCTAAAAATTTCCATGTTTTCAGCAAAGCACTTGAATACAGCGAAGGATTTCGCATCAATCAATTGATGTGATCAAACATTAGACAAAAATCAATGTCACGTGTTTTTACTTAACATGATTTGGTCGATATAGATGTTGGACAAGGCAATGAGAGAGCACAAACTAATCGTTTTAGACACTGGTTTGGTGTAAATATTTTGATTTTTATCCAGCCAACTCTTCGTGACACGTTGTGAGGATCCGTGTAAACAACTGAGAACTTCAGCAATAGAGGAAAATATTCGTAGCTCAGGGTGTGGATGATGTTCAACTTGTGTTCGCCGAGCATGTGTAGTTGGTGTTGGACGTTTCTTCATCAGGCTAGATGACATCATCAGCAAAACTTCTTTCGAAGCGTCTTGTAATTGGAATTCTTTGGTTTTTATAATGCTTGTCTGTCCGTTCAAATTCAATTAATCAGCATCTTCAATTGGCTGCAACATATGGGCCAATGAGACACCGCTTAAGGAGAAGGCATAACATGAGCTCGACCAATCCGCGGGAGTGATGGTGAACGACAGACAAGCCTTATAAAAACCAAAGAATTCCAACTACAAGCCGCTTCGAACGAAGTTTTGCTGATGATGTCAGCTAGCCTGGTGACGAAACGTCCAACACCAACTACGCATGCTCGACGAACACAAGTTGGACATCAAGTGAGAACTTCTCATCAGGTTTTATTCCGTGGCTCGTGTCAATCAGATGAGCTAGAATTGAAATATTCACCCTCGTAGTAGAGTATTTGTGCTTAACCAACTTTGATAATGTTCAAGCATTCGCTGTGCTAGTTTCCTGCTCCTGCTTTAACAACATCTAATGACTGATGTTGTGCAGAAACATACGAATTGTCAGTCAGAGCTTCAAACCCGAAACACCTTTGGTTTGGTCTACCTGCGTTATCGTGCTTCCAGTAGACGAAAGTTCAGCCTGCGTGTCTTGTCTTCAGTATTCCTTTGAATTTTTCCGATTGGATAAAGATGGAAACGTGAAAAATTGATTAAAAAACCACATGGTTTATGGAAAAATCGAAAAAAGAAAAAAACGGGCCGAAAAATTATAATTCGACATAACCGATTCAAAGACAAGGATGCGAGAAAATGTTCTTAGGCCAGAACACGAATTTTCTGCAGACAAATTAATTTAACCACTGAACTTTCTCTGGCAAGATTAATTTATAAAGATTGAAATTGAAGATTGTATGGTGAGAATCCAATTACCAGCCTCGCCTTCAAATCCCCAACAGTTTTCATTTGATTATGCAATACATTAAAAGAACTATTGGCACAGCAGCCTGTACATTGTTCCGACTGCCATAGCATGCCCTTCATAGTTCAGGATTTTAAAAGTACATAACAGTAAACAAGTTGAACTTGTAAGCCATGCGAATCGTGACCGTATTGTCCCTAGCTGGTGAGTGCAAACAGCACGAAACCGCTTGCAAATATGGATTTGTTTTTCTTGCATAACCTACTGGTAAATCAAAAACCTGCGCGTCGTAAAATATACTTCGTTGACCTGGAAGCGTGATAAAAATTAGTAGGGGTTAGTCTTGGTGGTTGGTCAAAAAAAAACAATTAAATGTGTGGTAAAATAAATGGTAATCATTGGAAGAAGACAGGTGGAACCACGAGGAATGAATGGGAGATATTCAAGGTATCATTATGTTCGTGTTTATCTCCTCCCGATGTAATGATTGTTATTGGTTTTTCGGTCACATGATGTGAAATTTTGTTCCAGAAGGAGTAGTCAGTGAACGGCATGAACTTGAAGTAGAGTTGAGTAGAATGCGAAACGAAAGATCGTTTTCATATAAATCCAAGCAAGTTTCTACAGATGCGTAACATATTGATTCAAGTACTGTACGATATATGAATGTATGAAATCACAAGCCTGATTCTGGCACGGTGACGCACATTCAAAGACTGCACGTGGGTTAAGATACTGTCAGGTTTCCCAGGTATAAGCATGAAAATAGGAATGGCAGTGAGACTCCAGCGTGTTCTCGCGTTCTCCTCACTACTGGTGGCAAATCAATTTAGCGCAGTTTTAGCTGTACAACACTGCACGATTGTATATTTGTGCAAGAAATGAAGTAGTGGGTTTATTACACCAACCTAAGTCATGTGCATATTAGGTTTTGAAAAATAGGGCATCGCACTCCATGGTAATTATATAGTTGTCTCACGCGTCTTTAAGTATTTAACCGCAAACATTCTTCATATTTTGTGGTTTTGCTTTCATCTAGCACACATAAATGTGCATAAACCAAACACGTCAGTCATAAAACAGCCGATAACTACGATATCTTCGTATTGGAGACTAAACGTCAAAGGCGGTTGTGTATGTGCAGAGGAAGGACCAATGTGAACATCGCGTTATGCTCTATCGTCCGGAAGAATCTTATCTTGGAAATGTGAACATAAAAATTCAATGCTATATCCATGAAGCAAAACGGCCAATTACCTTGTAGATATAATTCCACTGGGTGGTTTAAATTAGGATAACAGTCGGCTGTAGTGTTTGAAGTAATCGTCTTCTTCCATTGTTTTCGCTTTGAAAGAGATAAAAACGATTATTAATGGGATGATAAATAACGTATTTGAAAATATTCTAGACCGATCGGGAGTCCATAATCATGAAAATAAAGTTTGCAGTGAAACGGTAATGGCAAGTTTTTGGTAACGTTTCGCTTCTGAACACAGAAGCTTCATTAGACCAATGGTGTCGGTACGAACAGTGTTCAGCTTTAAATGGCATTTTCTTGACCAATCCTAGACGTTTTCCCAATGCAAACAACCCTTGCATTTGATTTTGTAGATGCAGTTTGTCGCACAAACTAAAGGAGTCTTATCTTTAATACGGAGCGGAGAGTTCTACCTCCCTTATATGTTACTCTGATACCTGCGTTATTCAAGATTCGACTTATTCCTTCGGAGGCGCTTTTCACATACGGTAGAGATACCGTAGCTCGCCAAACTTTTCCGTATTCGGTTGCGGATGTTTAACTCGGTTCAATTGGCGCTTAATTAAGCTCTTGGGCTAACCATGATTTGCGAGTCGGCGACTGACTTCTTGATAAGCTCGTCTCTTATCGGCATCATTACTGCAGAGGCGGTCAACCTTGTAGACTAGCGATTTTGATACGGACTGAAATACCCTTTTAGGGTGCGCAGATGTGAATCTCATAATGGCATCCGTGTCGATTGGCTTAGGATATACTGTTGTTCTTATCTTGCCGTTGTCATTTTGCGTGAGACAGTCCAAGAACGGAAGTGTCCCTTCCGTAGACTCGGTTTCCTTTGTGACCTGGATTTTCGGATTCAAATTAGTGAGATAACTATGAAATACTTCTAGTGTGTTGCGCCTTAAGATGACGAATGTATCGTTGACATAGCGCCACCATATCTTTGGTTTCGTTTTTTAAAGCTATCTCTTCGAAGTGCACCATGCACATATTCGCCAGCAGTGGGGAAATAGGTGAGCCCATCGCTAAACCATCGTTTTGTTTTTAGAGCTGTCCATGAAATAAGAAGTGGTTCATATTTATACAAATTGCTACACCGTTGATTATTTGGTACTATCCTTCAAGGTCATGTCGGAGTTGAGTGACTTCCTCGCTAATTCTAAAGCGCTTGTAGTGTCCACATTCGTGAACAAGGAGCTTACCCCAAAGCTAACCATCATCTCATCCTTCCCAATGGTTACGATACTTAAGTGACGAACAAAATCAAGCAAGTTCTTAATAAAAGAATTCGTGTTACCAACCAGTGGTTTCAAAACCTAGGTAAGGTGCATAGCCAATTCGTGTGTTGGGGACCCAATGCCGTCTACAATGGGCCTCAAGGGGACGCCTACCTTATGAATCTTCGGAAGTCCATAGGGTCTGCAGCGGATAAGGATTAACGTGCATCACACCTAATGTGCACAGGGATGATAAATATGCTCAGATGTGTAATCCACAGTTCGTTCGTCCCATTACTTGCTGCTTGTTGGCTTGTTTGTGACACTGACGTTTGGTGTGTGCATTGACTTGATTTGGGGAAATATGTTGACGCGTTTGCTTACTATCTGTACGTGCGAATTTATTGACGCTCTGCTGACCAGGTGGACAAAATTCGCGTGCTTTGTTGTTGCTCACATCTTCCGTGTATACACTCCACCAAAACGTTTTCAAAAATCTTGTTTTCATCAGCGGGCGACAACATGGTTTTGTTTTGTAAAGTGGTAAACAATTTTCCGCTTTGAAGTGCCCGCTTAAGAGAGTCGATACAAGGAGTCGTGATGTTTTGATTCAGAATCACAGAGATTAAATCAGATGTTTAGAAGCTGCTGGCATCCGGCAACCCTAAAATCCAGTTTTGAATTGTTTCACTTCATCGGGTTGCGGAAGTAAAAATTGGCTCGGAGGCCTTTATACTCACATGAGTTTAGATAATAATCAGCCATTCATTCGGTGGGAAGTCACTCCATTTCAATTTAAGTTGAGTTAGGTGTAGAATAAGCCGTGAAATGCATACAGGTTACAAAAACAAGAAAACGATTGCTCACATGTTGTAGGTGTGGGAGAGGTGATAATTGTGTCGAGTTTATTCATCAATAGATTTATTCATAGATGATATGCGGGTAAAAAGCTATGCTTTACAAGAACCACAAATCGAAATCTATCCACGTTTCTGTCCTAACGTCTCATACCTTGTTTCCACTGACGTCGAAGACGGTGCAACACTATTCTCGTCAACCAGCGCGTTTTACAACCTCTTGTCCATGATTACAACCTTTTCAACATTGATCACGTTCACCCAAAAATTTCACATCACAAGCGAATTCAAATAAGTCAAACGCATTTATTGAGCACATGACAAGGAGTAGAACACACGCCTAAACAATTAACTTAACCACAACACACAATCTTCAACCATTCTTTACCGGCTCTTCACTGAGCTGATTTCATAACAGCCGGTTCACTTCAAGCCCTCGCCATTTTTGGGCTGGTTTGACCGACCTTGTCAAATTGTATATCGTTCAGTAGCGGCTGACGTTGCCATTTACTCCTTTTTTGAATTTTTGAGATTGCTGTCGGACGTGCTATGTTGGAGGGTGGCGTTCTGTATATCTTCCGAAAGCTCGTGATTCGCACCCATCTCTAATGCTCCTCCATTCTCTTTAATGTTACAAGTTTGGATGAACTGGTCGTAAAGGTTGTTTAACTTGTATAGCGATAACACTATACGCAATCAGATACCGCGGAAATATTCAACAACTAAGGTTGTATCAAGCACATCTGTAACATCTTGGAGAAAGCAATAAATATTATGCTTGAAATGTGTAGATGCAATGTGTAATGTGAGAATCACAGCAACGTTTACATTATATAGGCAAACAAATAATCACAACAGTGATCCTCAACATGTCTGCCCCGCTCTCCACTTCGATCTGATTTGTCAGTCGATCTCGTGACAACCGGGACAATCCACGCCCTCGATACGCAGGGCTCGTTAGACCGACATCGACGAATTGCATATCGTTCGGTTGCGGGTGACGTCGTCCATCTTCTCATATTTACGAAGATGTTCTCGCTCAAACCATTCGAATGCAATCCTTCCGAGCTATTACGAGTTCGTAATTGTCGTCGTCGACCTTTTCGGCTGAACTTGCTCTTGTGTTGTGTCGGAGGGTACAGTTCAGCGTATCATTCGAAAGCTCGTGATTAGCGCTCATCGCGAATTCAATTCGTACTTTTGTTTAAATTAAACATTCAAACTACGCACTTCATTTAAAATGCTTTTGCTAACTTTAGCCATTAGCGTAACTAGTGAATTATCGCGTGGGGGGGAAAGGGATCTTTAAAATTGTTGGCCGAATTTATCAAACTCGCCTAACTTATGTCGGAGGGTGCCACTCTGGGAATTAGCCTTAAAAGTTGGGAAAAACTTGTTCTCTACTTCTCGTTTTGGGTGCAAGGTTTGAAGTGTCATGTTCAAGCTGAAAACAGATCATACAGCCTTTTAAAAGACGGCAGATGCTGAATGGTAGTCCGAGAACCGTTTCTAGTCGCAACGATACCCGAGAGGACATCGGCTACGCCATATACAGAATGCTTTCATTAACTGAACCTATCGGGCAAGCAGACATGCTCTTAACTCGTATCGGCTGACAATCGTTGTGTAGAGTGATTCAGTTAATTTTCCATAAAACGTTTACATTACGTTGCCCTGACCTGTCCGATATGGCATAGTGGTCTAGATATATTCAGTGCAAATATAAACTTTCGGGTTTAAACTCCTCAGTGATTGCACCCGCGGAAACATTTATATGATCTTAATTCACTTTCATACCCAGCTGTAAATAGGTACGGATGGTAGTAGGAATACCAACTCTAATAGCGTATCAATCTGTCCAGTCAGTGAAACCGTACCATTTTGCCCGAGATGGGCATCTGTATATGTCTCACAGAAACCTGTGAACAATCAATTGCCTGTGATTTGTGGTGGCACTGAGGGTTTTGTAAATAGCAATTCGGCTCTCACTCGCACGCACTACTTGACAAAGTCAGTGGTGAAAAGGTCTCAATAGACAATCAGTGAACTGTAATCAGTTCAACCACTGATAATTTCTGATCCAAAGAAATTATTATTTAAAATTCGTTTTGTGTGAATGATGTCCTGATGAAATATTCCAGTGCTTGTTTCACGGAAGCATCGTGTTTTTTTTATTTTTCTAGTTAGTTAGTGTGTAACTTGTGACTATCGTTGTTGCGCGCTGAGTATTAAATGTTAACTTACAGGCGCTGGCTGCTATCAAGAAAATTTGAAAATATGGTCTGACAATTCTTTGGAAAGCTGAGATTCGAAAATTTTCGCGAAATTACAATCTCAGTTAAATTTACTTAATCAGATAAAGTCCGAATAAGTTCATGCTCAGTGCCTCGTGAATCTAAATGTGTTTAGAGGTATAAACTACTTTACACTATAATTAACCTGCAAATTAATAATACACTTGTTTACCATTTATCCACTGTTTCAAGGCTCACTAAACCTAATCTTACTGTCTCCACCTGAATACGGCAAAAAGCCAGAAACCGGTAGTGGAGTGTAATTTCGGGGTGTGTGAGCAACACATCAGTTAAATCTACTTAATCAGATAAAATCCGAATAATTTCATAATCAGTGCCTCGTGAATTTAAACGTGTTTAGAGGTATGAAGTACATTAGACTATAATTGACCTGTGAATTAATGAACTCCCGCAAAACAACAGGTTGTTTCAACCGGGCACCCTGGGTAATGTTGGAAATCCAGTGATTTCGTCACGGTCTAGTTTAGCGCTCAGTATATTTTAAACGTTTTGCTACTTATGAGTATTTTTATTATATTTTTGTGTATACTCATCAGTACCAAGTCTTTCGAAATATACACAAAGCTTCTCACAACGGTCCACATTGGAAGCACTGGACTCGAGTTTCGCTCTTATTAGAGCTCATCAGCAGTGCATATCCTGTCTCGGGTCTGACTCGAACCCAGGACTTCACCATTGTAGTCTCATTCCTTACGGCCTGAGCTACCGACCCCAGTTTGACCGATCGCGATTAAGTCTTCATGAATGTTGCTCCAGCATGAGACTACAATGGTGAAGGCCCTGGGTTCGAGTCAGACCTGAGACGGGATATGCACTGCTGATGAGCTCTAATAAGAGCGAAACTCGAGTCCAGTGCTTCAAATGTGGACCGTTGTGAGAAGCTTTGTGAATATTTCGAAAGACTTGGTACTGATGAGTAGACACAAAAACACAACGAACAAACTCTTCAAAACACCCTAGTTTAATTATAGTTGACTGAGTACTACCGGCAACGAGGAATAAGGAGAACAGGTTCACCTAGATTAGACAGTATACACCCCAACCTTTTGCATAATCTGTCATTCGAATAGACAACACTGACGACTGACGTATTCCAGATAATATTCAAATATCTACATGGGCGGCATAAGAAAAAATCCGTTTAATTATCGTCTGATTGCTTTATTTCCAGTGCTATCTGAAGTAATGGAGTCCATCGTAGCTGATGCTTTCGGAATTACTTTGAGATGAATAATTTAATCTCTGAAGCACAGCATGGATTCAGGAAAAAACGATATTGCCTGACAAACTTGCTGTTAGCAAAAGCATCCTGGTCTGAGTTACTGGATTCTGGCAACTCCGTGGACGTAATATATCTTGAATTCTCAAAAGCATTCAATCGTGTTATTCACAAACTGCTCTTGCCGAAACTTCTTGCCTACAGAGTAGATCGTATAGTCCATGCACGGATTAAAGAATGGTTATTATCTCGTGAGATGTACGTGTGAGTCAAAACTGAGCTATCCGAGTCGATTCAAGTTGCCCGTGGTGTCCCACAACGATCAATCCTCAGGCCGCTCTTGTTTCAAATATATCTACACGACTTACCTACTATAGTACAGTCTCCACTGTTTATTTTCGCTAATGACGCAAGATGAAAGATAAATTCCACAGCCAAAACACAAAACCTGTAACTGGATGTCGATATAATTTATGCCTACACCATAGATAACGAAATGAAACTGAATGCCTTGAAAGACAGCTTATTATCACTTAACAGCATGTTGTACAAATAATATAATATAGGTCGCACTCTTATTAAACCTACCTCTTTCGAAAAAGTTTTGTGCGTGATTATTCAATCTGACTTAAGAAACCCTATGAAATATCGACTGTTGCCAGCAAAACTGGAAGCAACTTGGGTCTCATCAGAAGAATCCTAGGTTTATTTGACGCCAATATAATCTGCAAATTGATTCCAACCTACATCCGACCTCATATCGAATATGCTATACCGCCATGCGATGCTTGGTTGACAAAAGACATCCAGCTATTTGAAACTCCACAGCGCAAAGCGACAAAGGTCGTCCTTGGACTTTCTAAAGAAATGAAACTCTGAATATTGAAATCTCATTCAGCCCAATACAGACCGCAACGAGAAGCACTAATCTTCTTCGGGACAGTGCTTAATTAAATAAATCATCCATGCGGCCATTTGTTACATCTTTCCCACAACACACATCTGCGTGGCCACCATTCTAAACTTTATCAACATCATAGCAGGTTGAACTGCCTCAATGTGCAATTGTGGGACAATTTACCGACGCAGGTGGTACAATCTGAAACCGTTGACGCTTTTCAAAAATCATTAGACGCCCGTGTGGACAAATATGCTTTCACGTTTGACAATAAACTTTAGCAATATTTTTTGATATTTTTACCAAACGCTGTACATTTTTGTGGGTCTTGTAAAGCATAGCTTTTTTAACCGCATATCATCTATGAATAAAATTGAACTCCGTGGAAAAAATGATATGCAATTGCTTGATAAAATATACCATCGTGCAACCAAACTCGTAAGTGGTTTCCGGAAACTAATGTACGATGAACGATTGCAAAAACGGATACTCCCCACATCCCTTCAAGGAAGCCTTCAGGATGATGTGTTACTTACATACAAAATAGTACATACCCCACATCATCCTTTAAAACAATTACCCGAATTCCGTAAGTCACAGCATACACACAGCCACTCAGCGCCACTGCGAATTCCCCATTCCCCTATTAGTTGCGCGGATATTTTTTATCCTGTACCTGTTGGTTTCTTTTGTAATGCCCTCTCCGAAACTATTCTTACCGCTGCCACCGTCGAAATTTTCATTCGAAATTTTAACGCGTATTTGCTGCACAACGATTTGACTACACCTGTGTATTGTTATGTATACAACTTGACTATTCCGTTATAGTAAGTTTTTGGTAACGTTTCGCTTCTGAACACAAAAGCTTCGTCAGACCAATTGTTGACTTGGTCCAGATCAAAATTCGTGTTACTGTTCGTCTATATGCCTCCTAATCCTGTGCTAGTGATTGTAATACATTGGATTATTTACCATTCATGATACCTATTTATAGAAGGTTTGAAAATTTTTCTTGACGTTAAATAAAGTAGTGATTGAGTAGCTGACTCTCACTGCCTACAGCAAATTGTGTTGCGGTTACTAAATTTATGACGTTTTGTTGTAGACTACTAAAACCGTATTTTGGTGATTCACTTATTCGTTACAGCTCACAAAATGGTGAATAGTTGCGTTTGGAAACGGGTCTATTCCAGCGTTTAATTTGAAGTTTTGAAATCATCTTCCAGATGACTGAACGATCAATAAATTGAAATTTGTTTTCGACTGCTTGAGGCTTTAGTAGAATTGTGGTGACATGGTATTCATTGGAACACAAATCTCTGGCATGTCTGGAATACTTCATCTACGATTTTTTTCCGATAAAGCAGTGACGTGAATGTTCTTGGCCAAACGTATTCCGTTAATTTCACAGCTCGTATGTTGATACCATTCTAAAAGACTTTATGTTGATTTTGTGACTCAAACAGGATGGTCAGCCGTTCTCTCAACCGTCTTGCAATGTGCATCAGCTTAAGCCCTTATACAATTACACTCATTTTTAATCCGATATGATCAACTTCTTAGTTCTAAGTCAATGAATTCGACAACCCACTTCCTTAGCAACGATTTACTATAAAAAAGATTAATAGCTTTTAAATACTTCTGTGTCAATATAGGTTGCATCTTTGTTTGTAAGTGCGCTTTGTACGATGTGCTCCAAGAATACATTTTTGATGATCGGATAAACGGGTAAACCACTGACAAACACTGTTTTCTGTCAAAACTCATTGAATGAACTATGCCTCGTGTTTGAGCATACTGTTAAAACGCTTTTGCCCAGATTTGTACCATCTATCAGAATCGTTTCGGAGCTGAGTGGGACTACTTACTAAAGCGAGAGTAGTGTTCACTCTGGTGATAGTTATTCGCCTACGAGTGTCACCGAATTATCCCGTGTGAGTTGAGTTATAGGGCCTGATCTTGTCCAAAAACGTGAATATTTCACGCTAAAAGACACCGCGGAATATTCCCATAATATACTTCAAGTTAATGTCAGGCATACTTTACGAAACGGTTGAATCATGTCACCTCTCTGCCGTTAACGAACCACGAACCACACGTGTACGTCATCAAGGAACGTTTTTTAAGAAAGATGTCGTTTTCAGTAATGTAATTTGTAGTTGGTTCTGCTTTGAAATACAATGTAGTGAGTGCTCTCTGTGAGTATTGATCATCGAATCAATAGATTAATCAAATCAAACGGAATAAGCAAGTGCGTCACAATTGAACCACCGGTACCATCGTGATCAACCAATTCCAATGACTACGAAATAGTCTTTAGTTATGTGCTCCGGTGCAGATTCGACTTTTGTTTTTTAGATATCAATAGACTGCCAATTGATTGGTTAATTTTATAGGGCCTATGGGGTACCGCGTTCGTTTACCAGCTCCAGGAGGAAGAAATCCAGGTTATTCTGAGTTTGTAGAATCCTACCTATCTCATACATCAATGGAAGCTACAAAATTCTGGGATGATGGTTTTACAGGGAACTTTTGTTCCGTTCAAATAACAAGCACGTTTTACACTTATTAACAACAAAGCTTTGTTTCGAAATTTAGGCTGGTGACGAAACGGCTCTGGACCTTGCCAAGTGAACTGCAAATTTCGTGTTGCAAGCCATGCACTACTTCAAAAATAGAGGTGACTGTACGTGGTTCATGCCATAAATGTGGAGGACACCGAGCTGGACAGATCTTCTCCCACTTGTACGAAACTCTGAGGGAGAAGAATGCGTCGTCTACAATAATCCCTGTTCGGTTTTCGTGAAGCGCTAAATCGGAGAAACTTTACGAAAAGCGCTCCCAAAATTGCCTGTAGGTAACGAAAGACGGCAACGCGTTTAAGCTTAACTGAAGCAGTCATCAGGGCTGCAACACATTGTGTGAGTGAGGTTCTTCGAGTCTAGTGTCTTATCATCTCAATATCCCAAGTTCTCTTGGAAACCACTGTTGAGTAGGTTAGTACGGTTAACCTCTTGATGGCCCATTCATACAGTAGATCTAAGACAACCGGACAAATAAATGGAAATGCCCAGGCTTGGAAGTGCGCATATCCTTTTACTTATACGTATACTTGTTGACTGTTTTGACGTCGTCTCGTGAACACCAGAAACGTACATGGAAGCCAATGTTTATCAAAATGGCATTTGGATGAACGATCCACAGTGGAGCGAGATCGAAAAAGCATATAAATGGAAATGACGAATATTCTGATTAATTACATCCCCTGTACTGACATTCCACAACCTGCTTCTGGATATTTTGCCTTCGTTTGGTGGAAAATTAGTGAACAAAATTATTCTCTATGGTGCCGCGCTCGTAACGACGATGTTCGGGCGACCACCTGACTCAGCCAATCAATAAAGTGGAATTCTCATATGCGAAGCGTCAGTCTTGCGTGGGCGGTAGTGCTTAGCCGCACTGAACTATTATTGGCTGAATCGCGTCAGGTGACCTTTGTTCACACGTGACTTTTGAGGGCAAGCTAGGTTTCCGAATTTAGCAGTGAGCGAAATTGGATGGCTCAGTGTGACGGTGTGGGAGTGGGTTGGTTGTGCTACAAAAATTGATTTTTAGACTATTGGTCAAATCCAGTCACAGCTGCTGGACAATAAAACTGAGAGGTACAATAAGCAAATGTTCGACAAATCGCTATTAAACCGCGGCCTGTTTGATAGAGATATTTTGCGACGAAGGGAATGCCGGAAATGTCGACAAAGTGAAGTACTGGAGATTAATTACAATTCGTTTAAACTGGGTGTTGCTAACATTAAAATATCTCTGGTGTAGCAATATGAGAGTATCTGCAAAGATTATTCGGATCTTTTGAGATGCCAAAATTGAAATTGTAAAATAATACCCAAAGAAATTTGTATAAAAACGTTTGGAGCCGCTATTGGTTAACGTTTCACTTCTGATAAAGAAGCTTCAGCAGTCCAAGGGTGATAGTCAGGACAGGGGACATGACTGTGTAGCAGTCAACCCGCCATCACTGATTTGACCTTACCGCTAAACAGCCTATACTAACCCAAGCAACGTAGACATGACCAGGATCAGCGTTCGATGTGCCCACTATTCTCGTCAATGTGATACAAGTGAACATGGTTAAGTTGAGTTGAAAGTGCGGCTCACGTGTGTAAAAAGTGCAGAACTAATAGAGTTAATGGTGAACAATTTTCGAAGATGCACCTCAAGTTTAAGACACCTTTATGGAGAGTTACGAACGGCATCTACAAAATAAAATGTAAGGCGTTAACATAGGGCAGTATTCCAGGGAAATTCATACTTGAATCGAAGAACACAGGATTCGTGTCGAACGACAGCCCCGGGATGCGAGGCAATATCAATCCCTCATTCGCGATTCGCACTTTTTAGATACATTCAATGTATCGATCTAGACAATGTGGGAGTGTCAAGACGCGGTATTAAACTGTATGGTGAATGCCTACATGCGCAAGCAATCGAAATTGCACGGCAGGTCAATAAGGTGGATGGGGAAGAAATCTCCACGCTCTGTCACTCAGCACAGATGCGAACATAAATAGTTCATAAACAACTTATACCTAATAGTTGTTTAGATTTTTTCTTTACCTTCAACAATTGTTTAACCTTAACCCCATTAGTTAAGTACTTTTATGCATGTGGGCCACAGTGTCAACCCACCTTGACCGTGATCACTTGTATTAGATTGATGTGCATACACCCCATTAGGTAAATCGACCAGTGATCGTAGTCATAGCTACGTGACGTGAAACCCCTTAGGCTAACGGTAGACTGTTTTGTGGTAAGGTATAAAAAGAGGTGGTGGGTGCAAAGTTATTTAGTCATGTTCCTCGTCCTGACTATCACGCTTGATCTGACGAAGCACCCCAGTCAGAAGGGAAACGTCACCCAAAATATGCTCTGACCGATTGTGTACAGATTTCTTTCCACTACCTCTGGACACTTGTTACTTCAGTCCTGTAATTGTTCAATGTCTGAAAAGCTCATCAGCCTTACTGAACGCATTGTCTAAATGAACTTCTAATTAGATAATTCGAGTCAAATATATTTCGTTGATATATATATATATATATATATATAATATATATATATATATATATATATATAATATATATATATATATATTTAAGCGATTATTCTATGCGTGATTTTCTCTTTAAAATTATTCTGTCGTTAAAGGTTCGAACATTTTAGAATAAATCTTCGTCCTCCTTATTCTTCGATCTAGGCAATAAGTCAATAAGGCATATAAGAAGCGGGTACCCGGGAAAACGGTTTTAAATTCCAATTTGAACTCATTTTTTCTACTTTGCGAACCTCAGATGATGTTGCAAAAAGTGATTGCTCCTAAATACTATTTCGCTGCAATTACAGGAGGACAGGAACACATCACTGTCTGATACCTCAGCTGTTCGGCATTCGTTTTGTTCGTTTTCTGAAGCGGTAGTTACCTACTGGCACGATGCGATAGCATTTTCTTAATGTGAACCGTTTGAGAGTACAAACCAAAGTCCCTGATGTGTTAACCCGTTATCTGCTGTTTGCCGGCGATATATCCATCATTACTCACTCACAACACGAGATTCGGTGGCCCATTGAACTGCATTTCCTCCGCATGCAAAGACTTTGGGTTGACAAGCAGTATGAACAAAAGCAAAGTCCTAGGTCAAGGGACGATTTTGCCTCCCATTAGCACCGTTGAAATCTGTCAGCATGAACCAGTACATCATTACTTGACACCGGGATTGATAAGCGAATCGGCAGAGCAGCTGTCATCTTGTCCCGTTTGAATTTTCGCAACGAAAGCAAACGCAAGCTGGCCGTGAAGACAAAATGATGATGCTTACTAAATAGTTTACTGTATCTCACAGAAGCCTGGAAACTGGGTACTTTTTATTTAAGGAGCATCCGTCGCATCTTGATCTCGCCATGAATGGATAAAGCATCAGATGTAGAAATGCTTTCTAAAGCTGGTCTAAGTAGCATCTTCACTCTACTACGATAGCGCCGCTTACACTGGCTGATCCATGATTGTACAACGATTTTATTCCGAAAGCAAAGCAAAGCAATACAAAACTCTTGAGTCTACATTTGTGTGGGCACATGTGATTGAACAGGTTGCCTATCCCAGCCTTTTTCAAAAGAGGCTTACAAGTTCAAACCTTGTTAACCTTTTCTCAACTGTTTCAAGGCGTGGATCCTTATCGTACTGTTCCCACCCGATGACTGCAAACAGAGCGAAACCGGTAGTGGTATGTGTATGTGATAAGAATGTATGTAAATGAGGAGCTTTGTTCCAGACCATGGGTTTAACACCATTACAAGCGTGTGTGTGAACACATATGAGTGAACAGCTTCGTAATGCTAGCCTTATCCAACTCTGGATAAAAATCGTTCCAAGTGTAAAGCAGCCATCAACCGTATAAATGAAATCACAGGCAGAAGCCGGGCCAAGTGCCACACAGCCATAACTTCTACGTAAGTCTAGATAACATGAGATTTCCTAAGTCTAGACTCGGATATAGGAAATGAAGTGAGATTTGAGCGTGCATTCGTGTGCTGCTCATTATCGCTGTTAAATCAATTTTGCCTCGAACCCTAATCTGTCAATCGTTTTCGATATGCCCTAGAGTATTAATTATCTCCATGGTCATGTGATTAACTTGAAAGTTTCACATCTTACTATTTTGTTGGATGAAGGAAGTCACATGAAAATAAGACTGAGCCCAAGCGGTGGTACTTACGTCAAGCACTTGTGCAACGAAGAGTGATTTTATCACAGCAAAATGTCAGCTCGAAATTCGAAGTGTATCGTGACGAAAAGAACGCACACCGCAGTGATGCCTGCTGTAAAGGAAGAGAGTGGCTTTATCCATCGAACCATCGCCGTACAGCGCGTGATCCAGCAATGTGTACCTGATGTGACTTTATCAAAATTGTGGAAGTCTGCAGCATTTGTACATAACGTTTGTCCTTGCTAGAATATCACTAACCTTGTCCATAATAGAAAAATGTATTTTAATTTTCGAATTTTGGTTTCGCTACAATTTCGTGGTATGTGAGACCGTAGTTAAGTGCAAGTTCCACTGAAATCGACCGTCGGATTGTTGTTGTTGGCCACCTTCGGTCAAAATCGACCGTGGATGTATATCACAAGCGCATGCGTCATGACGTTTTATATAACTAAACAGTCCAATTCTTGAGGAACTATTCATCCCGTAGCGCTCACAGCGATAGGCAGTACTCGGTCAATCGACAAGAGTTGCACACTGACGTGCAGTAGCTGAGAGTAGTATTCGGTGTTCCTCATGTTGGTGATGACGCTTGAAACGGTGCCTCCGAAGTGAGTGGTCAAGCGCAAGTTCTTCCCAACTCGTAGGGTCCATGCCGGGGGATTTCATATCTCTTTGTCAAGTATCATTTTACCGCAAATGCGGTCTGGCCTGATCTCAACTCATCATATAGTAGATCTTTTACAATACGCTCATTTTTCATTCTTTATGCATGACTCAGCTAACGTAGGCGGTGATTTAGTAATACGGTGAAAATGCTCTGCATACCAGCTTCAGGAACTACGCCAACATTTGCCGGATTATGCCTCAGCGTACTAGCTCAACATCAAACATCACGAACATTGCATTTTAATGCGTCGTTTCCTTTCCATGTCTTAAAAAATGATGATCATCATCACATGTCGTATAGCTTCCAACAACGGTTGACCATGATCACGATACAGAGAAGTTGATTAAGTAGCAATTAAAAAAAAATTTTGAGTGTGATAAACAGGGGTCGTCCATGGAATGCAATGTAAGGACAGCTGTTTGGATTGTTTACCAGGACTTTACAGATAGATCAACAGACATCATTGTAAGCAGAAAGGACAACACATTCAACGTTTCAACTGATCGGAATGTGGATATCACGAGAAAAATATCCGCTTGGGCAGTGAGACAATGAATTATCTGTTAGACGTGTAACCAGTCAGAAAAAATCGATTTTGCAGCGATATGAACAAAAATCAATCGATTGCTTGAATGAAATCGGAGTTAACACGTGTGACTCATTTTGGTAGTCATAGTGGACGTAAAACGAACCGCACGCCTTGGAGTGTATTAGAAAAAGACGGGGGGCTTAGTGCGGATATAACTGTAAGCGTATTAAAAAGCCGACCGAATTCCTATGGGTGTGGAATTTTGTTGGCACGCGTAAGAGTTTCGATCTCAAATGTTACGCTAATCACGCAGCCAAGAGGTAATGCGAGTTAAGTAGGATGTATTTCAGACTATGATACAAAAGGCAGACACACGATTTCATCAAATTAAAAAATAAGTCCGCCAATCTAAACGACGTTCACTTAAAATTCTCCAAATAATGTTGTGGCACAAATCATTTCATTTCTAGTCATGGAAAGAAGGTTTGCAATGAATCGTTTAGAGCAGTTTGTTGATAATACTTTGCTTCTGATACAAAAGCTTCGTCATATCAAGGGTATCAGGACGAACAGGGATCAGGTTTAGATTGCATTCACATGACCAATCGTAATCAAGATCAACATAATCCACTAAGTGTTTACTTTGTGTAGAGGTGCAGCCAACGCCCGCTGACCACTTGCGCAATCCGTGTGCACAATAAGGTTCCTACACGCTACACAACTGTATGCCCGATTGTGAAAATATCCGCCCCATCCACCCACATTAACTCCGCCAAGGACGGTCCCAAGCCCGTCTGAGAAAGGAGGAGGGTTGGGCTTAGGGCTAGCAACCCTATCCCGTAAAACCTACATTGCTATGGAAACGATGACAACAGATCCGTGGTTCGGTCATGTCTGCAGGATGGATCCCAGTTCGCATACGAAGGTAGCCATGCACTGGCATCAGCAAGGTAAACGAAAAAGGGGACGGCCCAAGGAAACTTGGCACAGAACGTTGGAACGCGAACTACATACACAAGGATTCACGGTGCAGACGGCAAAGGAAGCAGCGACAGACCGGAACCACTGGCGTGAAGTTGTCTTCGCCTCATGAGCCACCCGGCACGGAGAGGACTGAATGAATGAATGAAATCCACCCACATTGTTAACCGCAACTGTTAGTCAACCTCGGTCTTCCATATAAAGTTTCACAATCCACCTAATCAGAATCGTTACATAAAATACCTTTAACCGATTCATTGCAAATGTCTATTTCCTTCCTCATATCTGTCAGTAT
The DNA here is from genome assembly GCA_013407085.1 of Atriophallophorus winterbourni. NCBI lineage: Eukaryota > Metazoa > Platyhelminthes > Trematoda > Plagiorchiida > Microphallidae > Atriophallophorus > Atriophallophorus winterbourni. The sequence goes on from JACCGJ010022142.1 coordinate 31,955, forward strand.
CTTAGCCCACAAGCAATCTCTGACTGTGTGGCACATTTCCATGGATCAGGCTTGTGCTTTCATACCATACCATTGCAAATTTTCTTTTTCAAAATTATGCATTGCCGATCGGTCGTAAAGATATTCAAATATCATTTAATCTCGAATCTCAACCTTCACGTGCTGCGATGACCATCTGATGACACTGATTGTTGTGTTGTTAAACCAAGTCAACAAAATACCACTAAACATCTTCGCACCATATCCTTTCTCCCGAGATTCTAAATATAGACTTCAATAGGATGCTGTGGTTTTCATTTTGAGCAGTGGTTGGGTTTCTATAGGAGATCCAAATTAGCAAGGTAAAAACTTGTGTGCCACTATCGGGTAAGATTAGCACGACCAACCTGGTCAATCACGTGGCTACACGTGTAGGGTATTAGTGATGGAAATGAGGGGATTTATCTCAGATTAACTGCCCTGATGATGGTATACACCGTGCAAGTCGAAATTTTCAAACATCGTTCAGCGGAGATGTCATCGTCCGGGATCTTCACTTGACGCATTTTTAACATTAATCATAATGTGCCTTAACGAGAAGGCAAGTTTTTAACAAAATTTTTGAAGGGTGACTTTTCTTCAAACATTTGTGCTTCGTGTCATGAGTTACGATATCAAGGTGCCTCTAACTACATAAGGATTTGTTAGGTTGGAAAATGATATCAGAACAAATAGTGTACTCAGCCTTAGATTTGAATTCTGGCGACCGAAACTGGATTTACTTTGCTTACCATCCTCCATCACAGGTCACTCAAAGTCGACATGCTAGGTCTCTCGAAGCCTCGAGGAAAAGCAAAGTCTGATACTAGTGTCTTAGCCCGTTGTCATCAAAACGTGAAGCAGCTTTCTCGGGCTTGGCATTGCCCTCAACGTGCGCCAGTTTAAAATGAATGCTGATCTATGCTAGCAAAAAACTGCGGCAGAAGCATTTCTTACAAGAAATACGTAGCACATCATCTGCACTGTTTTGCGTTAGGGCCAAACGATAGAGTAGCTGCCGAAATACCGCAATTTACCATTACACAAAACGTGCGATTTCGTTTAGATCTCTTAGTAGAGGTCAATCTCGGGTTCGTCAGTAGACGCGATTGCTTTAGCATTACTGCTGTTTTTCACACATATGTGTATATGAATGAAATCATGGGCCTAATCAAGGTAAATTGCCGCACAGTCCACAGACTGCAAGTGGGCAAAGATATTGTGAGGTTGCTCAACTTACTTACTTTACTTTGCGCAACTATATCCTCCAGGAGGATGAGTCGGCTTCAATGAAGAGTCTTGGGAATTTGGGTACAAAGGGGCGTCCCCAGCACTACTCGGTGTTTGTTCGAGTCAGCATCTCTAGCCTTCGCACAACCAAGTGCGACCTGCAAGGCAGCAGGGAGTTGCCAGAAAGAGGTGGTGTGCACCAACTAAAGGTCTACGTGACTCTGCTCTAGATTTTTCCTCCCGCGATCGGGTATCCCGCAAGGCAGCGGAGCTAGACAGATATAAGAAATAAAACTTGAAATGGTAGTAAGACTTCAGCGTGTTTTCGCATACAGCTTAATACCGATGGGAAATCAATTTAGCACAGTGTTAGCTGCGCAGTACAAAAGTACAGCACGATTGTACATCCATGACGCACTAATTCCAGGCTACACGGTAGCAACCATCTGACAAATAAAGCATCGTGTACCGGTATGTGCCTACGAGCGAGGGGATTACCGCAGCATTTTACTCGGCGATTTCTCCTACAGATGGTGGATTTCACAAAGTTTATATCTGGCGAGAACTAGTTCGACACGTTTACCCAGTCTCCAGACGCGTTCATCCGAGTCGAAGCAATTGGAACAAGACTACGGCAAATCTTGGATCTCATGCACCGTCTAGGCCTGGGCAACCCGACAGTATCTTAGCCCACGTGCAGCACTTTGCCAGGATCAGGCTTGTGCTTTCATACCATATGTACCGCCCAAAAAGAACGCATGACTAGCAATCGGTGAAGAGAAAACTCGAAAAAACGCTATCACAGATTCTGTATTTGGAGATGAGAAAATATGACAAATGTGCATGAGGATGAGAGTTCACAACCAGCTGTTGTGCTCGACGTAACGTCACGCGTTGAGCGAACCGTGCAGTTCATCGTGATAGCGTTGCAACTGACCCATGAAATGCAAATTCGGTCCTGCCACCGGGCGACGGGTTTGCACGAAATCCAGCGCGTGGATCACGTTGAAATTACGCCACTGGTGCATGATGAAAGCCACGACTACTGCGACGGAACGGGAGACACCCGCTCGACAGTGCACAAGGACGATTCCGTTGGAGACGCGGGCTTCGTCTGTAACCGCAAAGGGGTCGTGGAAAATATAGAAATAAATAGTGGGCGCACGTGCGTGGATACGAAACGACGGTTTGATAGAAATCAGGTTCTCAAATTTTGATGCAATCCGACACAATGATCGTGAATAATTAATAATAGTAATGGCAGAGAGCTTGGTCGAAACCTAGTAACGAGAATACATGAAGTTTTAACTTTAAAGCCAATGTTGGGTAAAGCTGACACGAGCAATCTGTTCAATCACAGGTAGATAAGGTTTAATCCAATGATCATGAAGAAAAATCTTCATTTGCATAGCTTTCCATCACACACACGCCATGACCGGTTTCGTGCTGTTTGCACCAATTACTCATGAGATAAGTGTGATGGAAATGCATGCAAATGAACATTTTGGTTCATGGTTATGGGTTTAAACCCAGTCTACATGAGTGTGGGCTCATGTGATTAAATATGTTGGTCGTACCAACCTTACCCAACAGTGGCATACAAGCACAACTTGTTTACCATTCGTTCACTGTTACGTTCACATGCAGATCCTGATCCAACTGTTCATGCCTGAAGAATGCTAGCAGCACGAAACCGGAAATGCATGCAAATGAACATTTTGGTTCATGGTCATGGGTTCAAACCCAGTCATACCAACCTTATCCAACAGTGGCATACACGCGCAACTTGTTTACTATTCTTCCACTGTTTCAATGCATGTGTATGATTGTATTGTCCTTACCTGACGGGTGCAAACATCGCAAAACCGGTCGTTAGGTGTGTGTGTGTGTGTATGTAATGGAAATGCACGCACCTACGAAGAATTCGCAAACTTCGACCTTCCAACCATATCGTCAGTATTAAGAAATAGGAAACATCTGAAATTTGTGGCGGATACTGCATCGATGGATAACATAATTTATCATGGAAATGAAGACGAATGAGTGCGTTATTGTTGTTGGTCTTATTTGGTCGATGTCGACCATGGATGTACATCAAAATCACATGATTTTTTCCTGCTGCACAGCTTTTTGAATGAGCAAACAGTCCGATTCGGGAGGAACAATCTCTCCCGCAACGGTCGCAGCAGTACGCGGTTGATCGGCATCAGTTGCACGCCGGTGGCGTGATCTGCGTTCAGCAGCCAAGAGCTGTATCTGCTCCTCCCCTGCTTGCAGACGACGATTTACACAATGCCTCCAATGTGAGCGGTCAAGAGCACGTTCTTCCCAACTTGTGGGGTTAATGCTTATAGTTTGATAATAAACACACCGCGAGCAGTCGACGGTTAAGGTGAATAGCAGATACACATAATTAATTTACGTGCAGGGTGATGTCATCAACGGAATGCTCCACAGGTACGTAGTGCTGTTTTCCGCCATAGCCGCAATGTGACCTACTGTCTGTTTGTTATAGAACAATAAAAAACGAACAAGTAGTCACGTGCCTGAAAGCACTGAGTGGGAAATCACAAATGTAAATAACCCACGCGGTACGCCACGTTTTCCAGGCTTACACACAAAGGAATAACGCCAGATGACTCACGGATGAATTTCACGGCAGACTCAAATGCGGGCTTCAAATTTTGTCCGCTGTTGTCCAAGGCAGGCAGATGCAAGTACTGGAATCGAACCGAATCGATAAACGGCATCGGCACGGAGTCGGACACATTCACGATATGAGTGATTCCCAAACGGGAAAGAAGATCCAAATCCTGCGCATCGCGTGCGTTACCTGTGAATGAATGAATGAATGAAAGCACAAGCCTGATCCAGGCAAAGTGCCATGCAGTCACAGACTACACGTGGGCTAAGATATTGTCAGGTTGCCCAGGCCCAGACAGATATGAGAGAGCATAACAAGTATAGGCTCGAATCAGGTGTAATAAAGTCGAAAGCAGGGTATTATGCAGCCAATTTATCGCGATACAGCGGCAAAGAAGTAAAGGGAAGTGTGTAACATATAGTGGGACATTTAGATCTAGCTGTTGTTTCGATAGAACGATCTTCGATACGGTGAGAACTCCCACAAGTTGATACATAAAAGTTATCGGGGATTGTCAGAAGCCTCAAGCCTTACGAGTCGACAAAGAGTCTAGTTCAATATATATGAACGGCGCAATGCTTTTCGATCAATCGATCAAAGTTCACAGCGTAATCGACTAGTATTGGAATTGCTCGTTTTAAACAATGTATGTCGAAGTTGGTGTCAATAAAACACGTCGGATAGATGTCCGGGCACACAGGGTCGACAATGACGACATAACGTACACGCAACCAAATGACTTTGGTGATGCAGAGTCATGTGGATTTCTAAATTATAGAGGATTTAGTAATGGTAGCGTACAGCAGAGGACGGTTGAGTCGAGTTGATTCGAAAATCAATCAAACGCACCTGATAAAGACGTCATTGTGGGCATTCGAATGCCCATGACTATAGACATAGCAGATTAATAGAAAAACAAGATCTTTGGGAAAAGACTCCTGCCACATATCAGGCATTCTATTATAACTGAATGAATAAAAGCGTTAGCAGTCTTATAGAATCTGAACATTTTCGCTGTTGGGGCTTACGGCGGTAGATAGTGCTAGTAAGAAGCAAGCACTGAGTCATAAATTCAGAAATGCTAACTTGAAAATCATTTCTCTCTTCTGTGAGATGAATTACTTGTTGTTCTCGTCTGAAGTACACGAGATTAAATCGGCTACTCCATTCTTAGGATGAATGAATTTATGTAAGCTCTACCTAAACGATCGATGGAAGCCACCAAGCAAGTGGTATGCGAATCATGTACCTCATGGTTTAATTACCCACAGGAACCTTTTCAGGCGAAGTGATAAGCCTCGAAGTGCCGCGCTCCTTTATATGGTAAAACATACGTCTGTGAAATTCCGTGAGGACCATCTGTTCCACTGGCTGGGCTTTCCAGAAAACAGCATAAACCCAACGGTTAGGTGTTTGATAGGGCAATGTTTTAGGACAACACGTTTAACAAGACACTGCTTCTAAGTTAAGGAGATGTTTTTCATTTATTTCAAATATTTTAACGATGGTAGCGGTCATGAACAATCACTAGGCAGTTTGGAAGTAACACATCTTTGGGCTTAACTCTGAAGTAATCAATGTCTAATGTGAGTTCATTGAGCAGCCTATAAATCTGAGAGTTATTATATTTCATACTTCCCCGTATAATTTATAATTCAGTAGCTGTGAGTTCCCAAACACTCATAAGGCTTCACTCTGGAGTTTCATTAATGACGTATCTCAAAGTATTTTCCCAAGTAGGTGTACTTGAAGTCATGGTTTGGTTACTTTAAACGAGCGACTTTCGGATTCCGGTCGGATCGTCAGATCGAGCAAGACTTTGTATATAGCCACGTGAAACGGTGCGGAGCATCAATTAAGCACGATCGATATCGACCGAAGTTCAACAACAACAACAACAACAGTTTAATATTTTCAGTAAACGATACTTGAACTAATCAGTTAGCTTCGACCACAATGAGATGGAAAATATGGTTCATTTTTGACAACATCTCACGTGAGATGTGGTCATTTCTCCTATGATATCAATCTCAGCTGATTCGCACATGATACATTAGATGGTTCCTTGAATTGATGTATCAAATACGTGAAAATGATTTTTTCTATTGTCACGTGATGCCAGTATTGATAGCGTAAAAATCACACATGAAACATAAGCGATTGTACGTGTTGAGATTTCTGTTTTGATTTATACAGCGCCAAGCGAAATGAGATATTGTTAATGAAGACTATTTTCAGCTGCGTCTGATCAATAACTGAAAACGTTTCACGAAGCTGATTTTGTAAAAATACCGGCCTCGACTACACAACATTCACATCTTACAAAACAATCGTGGTACACAAGACGCACACTGAGAAATGCTTAGTCACCTGCCAGTATGTTAGTCACAACAATGACCGATACGCCCTAACAGATCGATCGATTCAAATCTGATAGGACCAAAAAAATCAATAATCTAATGACGGAATGGGATAGACATTATTGGTACTTTTAGAACAAAAATGGAACAGGTGGGGTGTGATAAAACAACATGCAAATGAAGAGACGCGAACCTCAATGGACTTAGAGTAAAGCACGTTAAATTAAGAAGCAATCCCAGATACCCTTGTTTTAATAAACAGACCACAACGAACATCAAGATTCTCGAGACGGAGTGTCAATAACATGACACACTGTAGTTTGCAGTCCCACTGAAAACGTTTCTTGTGATTTTCAAAGGGAGGTCGGGGTTAATCTAATCACCCACTCAAACCCCAAAAGTTGGCCTGTTGTCTTGTACACCAACGGTTACTCGCGGCAGTAATATTGATTTAATGGTGCAATTCTGATGCTGATTTCATGGGTGGAGAGTTGTATGGACGACAGAATACGCAACGAAAGCGCAATCCCCAACAGAAATGATGGATGAATTAGCCTCAATACACACATGCTTAGTTAAGCATGCGGTAGGCCACACAACCATGAGAAAGTAAAATCCTAAAAGATGAGGAAGGGTGGGACTTGAATAGCTACGGATTCTATAGAAGAGTAAACATAAACAAACTGGAAGAGGTGCCTACACTTAGAATGGAACATGCATTCAAACAACTTTCGTAAACGTTTAAGTTCATTCTTCACGCATCTACGCATTGTATTGTGTCCAGGACCATGAGGTATTTGGCGTCGCTGGTGAAGAATTTCTATAGAGCGCTGTTAAATCCAGTGGGAATTTGGGGTTGATTGTGTAGTCTCACAGGCTGATATTGCGGCGACTCGCATAATCCCTGCTATTTTATTCCGCCTTTCATTTGCAGTTGCACACAGAGCAACTGGGAGTGAGTTACTCAAGGTGGTCCTATAAATGTCTTGAACTGCAGGCTGAGAGAAATTTTCGAGCGCAATGCGTTTCCCATTCGAAGGCTTCGTACCGGAGAACTTTCACGAGAACACACATCGCACAAGAGCATGATCGGAATCTATGCAGATATTCCAAAAGGTGCGGCAGTCCTCAATGCTACCTCTCTAGTGAGCATTTATGGCGATATGGTCGATTTGGGAAGAAGGTTGGCTTCCATCCGGCGAGCGCCATGTGGCACACTGACATCTTTTATGGTGAAAGGAAGTGCTGCTAATGAATAATCGAGATTGTGCACAGAATATTATAAACCGTTCATCATTATCTTTACGTTGGCCTTCAAGACCAAACATGCCACCTAATTGTGATTCAGATGCATCTAAGCGACCCAGTCTGGCATTCATATCTCCCGCTAAGATAACAATATTGGAGCTTTTTGCACATCTCAAAAGAGCATAAAGATCGTCGTAGAAGGCGTTCTTCTCGTCGGAATTGGTGTTAGTCGGGGCGTAAGTTGCTACAATAAACAAGCATCTCTGATTAGAAGATTTTGAGTTTGGTCTAATATTAGTGGCCAGTTTATCTGCGCACATCCTGCTATTGCGAGGAATCCAATCGATTAGACAGGATTCGGCACGTGAATTCAGCACTATACCAACACCCGCCTGTCCTGAGATTGCAGCTACAGAATCACCAGAGCAGCGCAAAAAGTAGCGAGTTGAAAGGTTTGGGGCAGTAAGTTCAGTAATTATGGATGGATCATATAAGCGCGTTTCCGATAAACAGCAAACATCAATAGATAGACTATCTAAGGTAAGAGCCAGTGCAGCTTGCTGGCCTATTTGTCTGAGAGTTCTGACATTAATTGCACCGATGTGAGCTGAAGTCCGTGGTTTCAGAAAGTGGTCTGTAAATTCGCGAACAGAAAATGTTCAGCGTGGTCTTTTCTAAAGCTGGGATTGACAGACGGAGAGTTGTTAAGAGTGGATGGGGGAGGGGAAGGGTCAGAAACAGTTTGAAGAATAGGGCCAGCAGTAGCTTGTTTTCGCTTACCCGCCCTGCTGTATGCAGCAGGTAAGGCGACCCTGTTTATCGTGCGCGACGGCCGATGCACTATGGAGTTGGGTTTCGTAGTAATAGTAATGGTTGTATGCGGGCTGGGATACTGCCAGGTCGCCCAAGTTTAGACAGGAGGACAATTAGGGTTCTCGACCAAAGCCTTTGAATAAAAAGCCTGACCCACAAGGCAGACGGGTTAGGTTGAGACCGTGTTCGTCTGACCTCTATCCATTGACCTTCCTGGTATGAGTGACTCTGAAGGTGCTCGGAGAGCACCACCCAGCATAGCTCAATGGGTCATCGAGGTACACAAACCATCGCACCACGTTAAGGTCCAGTCTCAGCGCGATGGATAGATAGATAGATAGATAGATAGATAGATAGATAGATAGATAGATAGATAGATAGATAGATAGATAGATAGATAGATAGATAGATAGATACGTAGGTATGTGCATATATACATACATGCATGCATACATACACTCATACATGAAATCACCAGCCTCGATACAGACAAAGTTCCACGCACGAAGCTCAGATGTTTGATTTCATTTTAATTCGTTATCAGTTTGTGGTGCCCCTTGGGGACGGTTTCTTTAGTAGGAATTGGTATAGGTAACAAGATTTCATCGACCGGATAGGTTGCGAGTCTGTAGCAGTTAATTTCACAACTATTGCTGGTACTCCTTTATATCTGGGTATGGTGAAGATCTGTGCTACCGGGCAAAATAGGAAGGGTAGGAAGTCAAACGTCCTTGTGTTTGTCACCACGGCCGGCGGGTTTGGGGAAACTAAATGAAGAACACGGCATTCGTTTGTATGCGACTGTTGGATAAGGTTGGCACGACCAACCTGTTCACTCACATATAAATGAGTTAAACCCACGATCTTGAACAAAGATCCTCATTCGCATACATTTCCATCACACACACACAGGTTACTCGTGCCAGGAGTTGTTTACAGGTTCACACCTATTTTACCAAGTCTCCATTGTTTCAAAGCATGCAGATCACTACCTGATGAGCGCAAGCAGCACAAAACGGGTCGTGGTGTATGTGTGATGGAAATTCATACAAACGATGGTAAATGAAAATCAGTTTAAAATGAATGCAACATAGCGGTTCACCAACAGTACAGATAGTATAATATCTGATAGGCTAAACTGTGCTCCTTACTGAGGTTTAGCTCACACGGTAACATGTGGGAAACCACAAGCCTGTTCCATTCAAAGTTCTTCATAGTCATAGACTGCACGTAGGCTACGATACTGTCAGGTTGCCTAGGCCTAGACAGATATCAGAAAGAAAATGGAAATGGTATTGAGACAACAGCGTATTTCCGCATGGAGATCACTATCGGTAGCAAATTATTTTGCACGCACGTGCCATAACGAAGAAAAGTAAGTAGAGTGCATCGACATTAATAAAAATATCTTACCAATATAAAGAAAGGGCAATATTTGAGAGATTGTCGCATTCAACACATCGTCTGGATCGTTAGTGGCCGACATGTCGCTGAGATTCCATACAACGGAATGTGGAGTGGTGAGTATTGATGTGTAAGGAACAGCCTTTGGTTGTGGGTCGTTTTGACAATCAATTTCTGTGGAGTGAGTGTCTGATTTGATAGACAATCCAGACAATTTGCGTTCGACATCAGGTGGATAGTTGAGTGGGGCTAGGCCAGGTGGGGACATAAGCACTGGTAAACGAAGGTGGTTATCACAAATAGACGCTGGGTGTTCGGCGGAGTCCGAACGATCGATAAAATCAGCGGAGCGGAGCTGTTGGAACGCTTCAAATCCGCCTGAAAAGTGGCCACACTGCGTTGTGAGTTGATTGAACTGAGTGATAAATGCGCAGTTCGGATCGAAGTGTGAAGCGAGGTGGTAAAGTTGACGAAAATAATACGAACCACGAGTAAGATTATCATCATCATGAAACACAAGTCTGGAGCCAGACAAAGTGCCAAGTAATATGAAGCAGGAAAAGCATATGAGCAAGTGCGTAACAAATGGAAAGCAGGAATATGCAAAAGCAAATGCGCAAAAAGTAGTTTGTTTTTGTAGTTTCGCTGCATGCGATTTTGTGATTTTTTGTTTTTTTCAATCGAATAATACCGGGTTAAAAATTATGACACAATAAAATACACTGCCGCCACTGACTTTGGTTTGCAGACATATCCCGTAAGGTTTCCAGTCAACTATTAGGTGGAGCTTTTGGACCCCACCCAGGCAAACGAATACGCCCAACTGAACCTAGCGCTCCGGTGAGTTTCTTAATCCCAACGCGCCACGTCATGGACTGGCCACTAGGTCGTTTCTTCCAGCTTCTGCCAGGCTCTGCGAATGAGGTGCGGTAGGGTAAACGGTGAGGAGGCATTCTTAAAACGTGTCCCAACCATTGCAAACGACCAAGAATCAGTATTTCTCGCAGTCCGTGGCCACTTGGTCCTAACACCCGCTTGCAGACATCTATATCTGTAACGCGATGATGCCACCGAATGCGAGAAATCCTACGCTGAGAACAGGTGTAGTAGACTAATATGCAAGAGGGAAATAATTACAATGATCTCACAGTGTGTTGATGGCATCACAAGACTGAAACTATGCAAACAGTTATACACTGCACACGTGTTTAGATACTGTCTTGTTTTCGAAGTCAAGAGAGATATAGAAAAAGGAATGATGGCATTAAGACTCCATTGTGTTTCCGCACGCAGCTCATTGTCTTTTGCAAACCAGTATACTCTGATGGAAACTAAATTTCAATTTGAAAATGAGGATTTATCCACGAATTCGCAAATAATCTCAAGCTACCTACAGGGTACCGGACGGCTCCACAAATGTAGGTCTGTGCAACAGTCAATGCTAAGCGTGTTCAGATGTCCACGGTACACCAATAAATTTATCAAACCATTCAAATAATGCGGTAAACATAAAATACTTTTTTAAGTGCCGCACAGACATAGACTGCCGTGGGCTAACATACTATCAGGTTGCCCAGACCAAATAGATTTGATGATGAAAATATAAATGGCAGTGAGAGAATGAATCCCAAGCAAGATTAAGTTTAGGTGATTTGATGATGCTCCCAAAGCTATGATAGACTGTGATTTAGCCTCAATATGAATCCGCAAATATATAAAAATACATCTTTATATTTAACGATGACAAACAACCACTAATCAGTAGGGGAGTGTAGGTGCAGGAAATGTGAGCGCAGCATCATCATCGTCATCACATATAGCATTACACCGGTAGCATGTACCGAATGCTAACCGCCACACAACCATGAAAAAGTAAAATCCTAAAAGATGGGGAAGGGTGGTACTCAAATAGCTACGGATTCAATAGAAGAGTAAGCACAAACAAACTAAGATGAGGTGCCTACACTTCGAGTGGAACATGAATTCAAACAAGTATCGTGAGGGTGGCACTTTTTCATTTTTAAGGGTGGCACTTTTTCATTATTAAATGATTGTGTAAATATATATATATATCGTGAACGAGTAGAGCGACATCAGCATGACAACTTCTTTGCGGCTTTCACTGTCATGCATCATAACAAGCTTTTCTCGTCACTCCGCTTGACAGCATACAATGTTGAGCAAACACTCGAAGAAGATGCTTAGTGCAAGACCGCCATTAAACACGGTTTAGGGACATATCCTGAAGCGTAACTAGCCATTGCGATATCTGATCGCGAGGACACCAGTCTGGAAGACTTTAGAAATGAAAATTCGTGTACTCGAATAAAGCCATTTTTCTTCTTCTAGTAAGGGTTTTTAACTGCCTATGCCACGTGACGGTTTGGTCACCAGGAGATTTACGCCAATCGGGATCTGGCGTCGCAAAAAGAATCCGTTTCGGAAGTCAGTGGCCTGGCATCCGTGAAACGTGACCCAACCAGCATAACCTATGCAGGTTGATCTGCTTCTCTATATCAACATTACTACCGAACAACTTATTTCGGAGAGCATCGGTGCGCATGTGATTGTAACAACTAACTCCTAGAATGTTGCGGTGACATCGGTTGTCAAATACTTGGAGACGCGGAAATTGTTCTTTACGTAAGGTCCAAGTTTCGCACCCATACAGTAACACAGCCCGAACTGCCGCTTTATAGACTCCACCCTTGAGTAACAGAGACAGTCCTTTCTGACGCCAGAGGTGACCTAGGTTGCGGAATGCTACTGTGGCTTTAGAAAAGCGTGCCAAGACCTCGTTATCTAACGATGCAGAATTATTAATACAACTGTTCCTGTTCTGTTTTCTTCCTCATATCTGTCTAGGCCTGGGCAACCTGACAGTATCTCAACCCACGTGCAGTCTCTGACTGTACGGCACTTTGACTGGATCAGGCTTGTGCTTTCATACATACATTAATACAACTACAGAGATACGTGAAACGATTTACAATTTCAAGCGCCTGATTGTCAAGTAATAAATTGTTGTCTGATATGTCGATGTCCTGCAGCAGGACACTGCACTTAGAGGGTGTAAAATGCATTCCAAGTGCTGGCACAATACTAGCTAGCTTGTTCGTATTGCATGTCCATCTGGGTACGAGTCGAAGAGCAGAACTATATCATCAGCGTAGTCCAAGTCGAGAAGCTCGCCACTTGGCATTATGTGAACTCAAAAAGCTGTGGCTACTTCGTTGCATAATTCCATGATGACATCAATTACAAAATTGAGCAAAAACGGAGAAATCGGACATCTTTGTCTGACTCCACTTGTGGTGAGGAATTTGGGAGAAAGTTAGTTGTAAACTCTAACGCATCCGGATGCATGCGCATAAAGTGCACGTAGTATGTTGACATACCTTTGCGGAACGCCTTTGCACAGCAAGGTGTTAAACAGGACGTTTCGGTCGACTGAATCAAATGCTCCTTTGTCGGCTGTCGATAAGTGTGTCGCAGTTCTAAAATCTGTCGAAGAGTAAAAATGTGGTCGACACAGCCTCTGCCAGGCCGGAAGCCAGCTTGCTGCTCTCGAATCTGTGTTTCCCTGTGCGATGTTAATCTTCGAGGACATATATGAAGGCACAAGCCTGATTCATGCAAAGTGCCGCACGGTCAGAGACTGTACGTGGGATAAGATACTGTCAGGTTGCCCAGTCCTAGACAGATGCGAAAAATAAAATGGGAGTGAGACTTATTCCACGGTGATTAGAGCATCAGCATCGCACACTTTTTTAAATATGGGTATGATAACCGATTCTCCCCGACTCTGAAGGACGGCTTCTGACAACCATACTACACGGATGAGATCGCCTAATGTGCTGATTAGGACTTGGCCACCTTCTTTGAACAAAACAGGCGGTATGTCAGCGGGGCTAACAGCATTGAATCGTTTCATGGATTCGATACATGCTTTAATTTCAAAATCATTAGGGGGATCTACGCTAACAGACCAAGGATAACACTGCTTCGAATGAGAGAATGATTCTGTTGCAGGCGACCAGCTGAATTGCTCTTCAAAATGTTCTGCCCAGCGGCGATTCTTATTAGTGATAAGAGAACCGATTATTTCAGCTATTGTCTCACTCACTCCTTTTTCGTAGGCCCCGTCGATCGAATAATTTGGAAGAGTTTTCGCAGCAATGAAGTGGTCACTTCTGAGCGTTTGAGCATATTACCAGGAATTACAATAATTGTGGTTTGTTTACGGGAAATCACAAAGCAGTAGTTTCAAAGATAATGTTCACCATCTATGCACCTTTGCTAGGCCTCTGATGGGGCCTGGAACGCACCACTTAAAGGTCCCATTGAAATCAGAAAGCGGACCTTTGAGAAGGCTGCAGTTGATGCCGGTCATTGACACTACGAGTTGGAATAAGTTGCTCTTATTCACTCACCTAAACCTAGGTGTATTGCGCCATTTTACAGGTGGGGTAAGGCAAGTACTGTTTTCAGATGCTGAACGCAGACCAAATGCCGCCGATCGGCTCAAAACTGATTATCACTGAGCACAATGCGGAAGAGATTGTTGCTACTGGATCGGACTGTATGGCCAAGTGAAACGATTTAACATGAAATCATCATGCGCTTGCTTTGCCTATCCATGGTCGACTTTAATCAGAGGCAAACAAATGAGAGCAACATCATCAAGGCAGATTTATTGCAGTATTCATTTTCATGCATGTTGACAATTCACTCGCCTTAAGATGCCTGCACCATTGTGCACCATTTTGAGAAGAAGTTCTTAAAGCAGTCAGCGAGATAACATATCACGTGGACCGAATCGAAAGAGACGGGCCACTCTAGTGGATGGGTTTGAAGTTATAGAGTTCAATCAAAAACTTCCTTTACTTTTTTACTTCTGTGCGACTATCTCCTCCAGGAGGATGAGTCGGCTTTGGAATTTGGGTACAAAGCGGTGAGCCAGCACCACTCGGCGTTTGTTCGAGTCAGCTTTTGCACAACCAAGTGCGACCTGCAAGGCAGCAGAAAGTAGCCAGACTCTGCTAAAGATTTTTCCTCAGGGTTTTCTCCCGAAGCCTTTCTTGCGATCGGGTATTCCGCAAGGCAGCGGAGGGTTTAAATCAGGGTTTTTCTTCCCTAAGATGAAATGCCCTCCCAGACTGACGAGCTCCATCTTCCCGAAGCAAACTGGTTTTCAGGCGACAGGTACTCGTCCTCACCCCTTCTCCTTTTGGTAGAAGCAGTTCCGCCGGGCTCGGAAAGCCACTCTTGCAGGACAGAAGCTGGACTTGGTTGTCATAGGCTATTTGAGACGCGCGCCGTATGGGAGCATTTTATAAACAGTGGGAGCTTATCCCTCACTGCCACCCCCGGCAATGACAACCTTTGAAAATCATAAACTCCATATGTACATGCAATGTTTACTTTTACTTTTACTTTTGTGCGACTATCTCCTCCTGGAGGATAAATCAGCTTCAATGAAGATTCTTGGGAATTCGGGTACAAAGCGGCGTCCACAGCACCACACGGCGTTTGTTCGAGTCAGCTTCTCTAGCCTTTGCACAACCTAGTGCGACCTGCAAGGCAGCAGGGAGTTGCCAGAAAGAGGTGGTCTACCAGACTCTGTTCCAGGTTTTTCCTCAGGGTTTTCTCCCGAAGCCTTTCCCGCGATCGGGTATCCCGCAAGGCAGCGGAGGTCTAAAATCCGGTTTTTCCTTACCTTAGATGAAATGCCCTCCTCCCTCCAGCTGTCTGAAGCAAACTGGTTTTCAGGCGCCACTCACTCGTCCTCGCCCCTTCTCCTGTTGGTAGAAGCAGTTCCCCGGGTTCGGGAAGCCACTCTTGCAGGCCAGAAGCTAGACTTGGTTGTCAGAGGCTATTTGAGACGCGCACCTTATGGGAGCATTTTATAAACAGTGGGAGCTTATCACCACTGCCACCCCCTGCTATGACAACTTTTGGAATCAAAAACTCCATATGCAATGTTTAAAAGCACGTAGATCCTAATCGTAGTGCCCCTACCTGATTAATTTAAACGGCATGAAACCGGTCGAGAGGTGTGCGATGGAAATACATGCAGATGAGGATTTTTGTAAAACCACTTTTGCCATCGATGTCAATACGGCAGCGCAATTCCGAGTCGTTGAAGTCCTATTCCTAGCTACAGCTTTGCGTTGTACATCCATACTTCAGATAAACACAAAAACATCAAAAATGCATCCTTACAATCAAGGGTGACATTGCATCGGTCCAAAGTACTGAATGCTCATACAACCTTGATACAGCAAAAACGATAATACACAGGAGAGGGATCGAGTTCAAAGACTACGGGATCCGGAAGATAAGCAAAGAGATGAGATAGCAATATTTCGGTCGATGTATATATTCAATCTTAAATCCGTATTTGCATACATTTCCACCACACACAAGTCATGATCAGTTTCGTGCTGTTCGCAGGATCGTCAGGATTCACATGTTTAGCTGAGGAGCAGAGTACAACACTGCAAAACATGTTTTAAATAAAACAGTTTGTTTATTATCCGGGTACAACAATATATCCTTTGATCATCAAAGCAATACTCTTTATAGGCAATGTTATGGTATGGTATGAAAGCACGAGCTTGATCCAGGCAAAGTGCCGCACAGAGACTGCACGTGGGCTAAGATACTGTCAGGTTGCCCAGGCTTATGATAGTGAGACATCCGCCTGTTTCAGCATGCAGCTCACTACCTCTGGCCAATCAATTTAGCATGGTGTTAGTCGCATAGCACAAAGTACTGCACGATTGCACATCCGTGCGATATAGGCAATGTTACAAAGCTACGTACATCTTAAACATAAGGTGTCATTCTTAGTATTGTTTGGCACATTTGTAGCTCGGGTCGTTGTTGTAGCTTACTTGAATTTGTTCTCCGAGCTTGTTGAGATTGCATCGGACGTTTCGTTGCCAGACTAGGCAACATCTTCAGCGATTGTTGGCAAATTGACTGCTCGAAGTTGAACTGACAACATCTACGCACGGATGCGACTGAGACGAAGAACCGAAAAGGCAGCCAATCAATCAATCACATGCAATCACGTGACCAGTGGTAGGCCGGCCAAATACCATCGTCAGTTCAACTTCGAGCAGTCAATTTGCCAACAATCGCTGAAGATGTTGCCTAGTCTGGCAACGAAACGTCCGATGCAAACTCAACAAGCTCGGAGAACAAATTCAAGTAAGCTACAAGGTGTCATTGATTCATAACATGCAGGATAAGCAATATATCTAACAATAAGAAATTTGAAAATAGGATGCTGAAGATTAGCCAAACGCATAGCAATGTGCAAATGATTCTTACCGATCATGAAATAAACACGATTTCCACGTGCTATCAATGCATCGAGGAAGTAATTGCTAGACGAACGTTCATCACAAAAGGGACATGTGCCAGATTGATTGTAGACAACGACTGAATTCGCGTTGAGCACCGACAGTTTAGCATCCAACAATCTGTCTTCACTCCAAGGGCATGCAAAGCACCTATCTTGATCAAGATGGTTTATATCCCAGGAGACGACAGCACGTCTGGCCATTGTTCTCGTATGACAGCTCATTGAAATCGCAGTGAGAATGTGAGACGTTCGATAAAACCTGGGTTCTCTGACATCCACGATAAGTAGCAGAGGATCCTGAGAAATATTTTTTGCGTGGCGCAAACGTTGCAAAACATCCTCGGGTGAAACAGGAGTGCAATTCGTTGGGTTTGTGAAATGTTCGTCGCACAAAACATGATCCTTTTCAATTATGTTGACCATGATCGATAAAGGAGCAAGGATCAAATAGTCGATGAGAAAAAATCGGTGAAATTGGCACCCAACATGAAAACGGTTAAATCTCCGCACCACTTAACCCACCGAAAACATCAATGCATCGAGCAATCCAATGCACGGCGAGCATTGATTGGTTAATAAAAAATATTTTTAGTAGCTCGTGTTGATTGGTCGCTTGTGTGTATCTTGACCAATCAGAAGAAGACTAATCAGAGTTAGGTCTTTCAGAGATTGTTGTGTGAACTAGTGGTGGCAAGGCATAGCAAGTAAATGGAGCGAAAATGTCTCTATCCGTATACATGAGTGAAGACGTGAGCATCAAGGCTAAAACTTGTATGAAAAATTAAATGTTTCATTTATCAATCCAATTCAATTCAATTTAATGGTCCAAAAAGCGCCGTGTATTAAATGAATTTCTCCACAGGTTTAAATCATAAATTTTCGTTAAATCCTAGCGTACAAAACCCCATCCCTTCTTTGGTATGGACGGCGGACAATTTAGAACGCTCAATGTTTAAAACAGTTATGTGATACAGGTTTTTAAAGTGAAACATCTACCCAAAAAGTACCGCTATACTGCATTTGATAAAAAATGGATCGTAGATTGAAGTAATCAATCAAGACTAACAAGAAACATCGTACAGTTGTCGAGACATGAGGGTATTTTTTTAATTTTGTGGTGTAATTATTGTTATTTCTGAAAATCAATTTAATCTTCTACATCAAGCCATCCACCAGGGGACTGATAGCTATATTTATCAACAAACAAAACAGGCAAGTCTCAATGGGGTAAAGTGGCTTTTCCCATCAATAAAATGTTGCTGTGCCGCATCCCATGAGATTTCTGTCCTTGAAACATTATTTCTTTCATTCTATAAATCAATATAGCGACCGTTTTTCCTTAACGATTTTACGAAAGCTGAACACGAATCCAAGCAAATTGTGAATCTTTGTCGTGTTGATTTGTCATACCAAATCGTTTGTTCTTAAATTAATGTCATGTTAATAATATTAGATCATTTCTTTCAAACTGGTTTCTTAAAGTATCAGTCATAATGGAATCCCATGCCTGATCTTTCTAGAACACATGCGCAAATGACGCGAAAATTCAAATTTAAAAAACGCCTCGCCACTTGTTAAAAGACTAGAACGCTCATCATTCATTCAAATTCCTGAAAAATTGTTGTTATGGCTGTTTAAGCTGATGAGATGTGGACCACAGGTCATGATTTTTAAATTTAAATTTAAAACTAATTTCTATCATCAATGAGTGAAATATACGGAAATATTTGGCTATTCGATTCCTAAGTTGTTGTTGCTGGCCTCCTTCGGTCGATGTCCACCTTGGATGTACATCACAATCGAATGAATTTTCATGTTTTACAGCTTTTTGAATGACTAAACAGTCCAATTCGGGAAGAACAATCTTTCCCGCAGCGCTTGCAACGATAGTCAGAACTCTGTTGTAGGGCGTCAGTAACACGCCGGCGGCGTGATCTGCGTTCAGCAGCCAAGAGCTGTATCTGCTCCTCCCCAGCTTGCAGACGACGCTTTATACAATGCCTCCAATGTGAGCGGTCAAGAGCAAGTTCTTCCCAGCTCGCGGGGTCAATGCCGAAAGATTTTATATCTCTTGAAAACATCTTGTACCGCAAGGCGGTTCTGCTCAATGGTCCGACTTCCTAATGCAAACTCACAAAGAGTGAATTGTCGGAAACGGACCATTTTCCATTCTGTAGACATGACCAAGCCACCAAGGATTGCGCTGACGCATAGGGTGAACATCATCTGTAGACAGCTTGAAAAGCACTTCAGCGTTAGTCACTCTGTCTATCCACGATATGTTCAAGATACGACGGATGCTTCGCAGATGGAAAGCATTCAGCTTCCGTTCGTGTCTTGCGTGGGTGGCCCAGGTTTCACTGCCGTATAGTAAAGCATTTAGTACGCACGCGCTGTATACCATCATCTTTGACTTTACAGTCAGCTTGCGGTTACCTCAAACACGAGAGTTCAATCGGGACAAAATGACAGCTGCTCTGCCAATCCGCTTATCAATCTCCGTGTCTAGCGAGAGGTTATCCGCAATGGTTGAACCAAGATATGTGAAATGATTTACTGGTTCAAGCTGACAGTTTCCAAAAGTGATGATTGGAGGCGATACAGTCCATTGACCAAGGACTTTGTTCTTGCTCATGCTGATTGTTAGCCCAAAGTCTTTGCATGCCGACAAAAATCAGTCCATTAGAAATTGTAGGTTCTCTTGGGAGTGAGCAATAAATGCTGCATCGTCGGCAAATAGCAGGTCACAGATTAGCACATCGCATGCTTTGGTTTGTGTTCTCAACCGGTTTAGGTTGAAAAGCTTACCATCACTTCGCGTGCGTAGATAAATACCTTCTGTCCTCGTCCTAAAAGTGTGCTTCAGAAGCAGAGCAAAGAAAATGCCGAACAGCGAGGAAGCAAGAGCACACCCTTGTTTGACGCCTCGGTGAATCTCAAAGGCTTCTGAACTGCAACCGTTAAAATGAACTGAGCCTTTCATGCCTGAGTCGAACGAAATAACGAGTTTGAGCAGTCTTGGGGGGCAGCCTATCAGATCAGCCTATCCTAAGTAAGACGTTATAATATATGTCGTGCCTAAGATCCGTAACGAATCCCTCGAGCAACTGATACGAAAATCGATAGCGCCAGGTTCTACCATTACCTCTTGCATGTAACCGTCCTACCATGAAATTCCATAACATCTCTGGAATGCGTTTTACTCATAAAACGGTTATTCACAGCACAATAATTGACGATCCTGTTGTATTCACAAGTAAGCACAAAGCACTTATTCCCGAAAGAACAGTAAGAACAAACGACCGGACTTGTGAACGAAACCAGTGTTATATTATCGATGGACAAAGTTTAAAA
The DNA here is from genome assembly GCA_013407085.1 of Atriophallophorus winterbourni. Taxonomy (NCBI): domain Eukaryota; kingdom Metazoa; phylum Platyhelminthes; class Trematoda; order Plagiorchiida; family Microphallidae; genus Atriophallophorus; species Atriophallophorus winterbourni. The sequence goes on from JACCGJ010022142.1 coordinate 52,401, forward strand.
GCGTGGCGCGTGAGTGAGTGAGTGATCGATCGGAAATCAATAAGTCAACGCACACAGCGGACAGGTCTATGCAGCGTAGACACAACACCACTCTCCCCTTTACTGTTCGAGCCAATCCGCCACGCTTGGTAGTGGTCGACGGGTTTACGTACCCTGAGCGTTCTTCGCAATTGGCTATACCCTCCAGCTTGTGGTTGCTGCGTTGCTTTGTCACATACGGGCAGTTGTAATGGCCGATCCCCAGAAGCACTATAGACGCGTCTGGCATTAACTTTTGTACCATCCTCTAATTCGTAAGTGCCGGGTGTACACACAGTTTTTATTTTCGTGGGTGCTTTGAAAGCGCTTTTCTCCTTGAACCAATTTTGTCTTTTAACGCGCACAGTTGAACCAGGTTCATAAGAGCGACCCCTCCGTGGTGAACCATAAGATCTAGATCGTGACCTCGAGCGAGACCCGTATGGCCTCTCTTCGACGCGAATGTACGACGATTCACCCTCATGAGAACGGAAATTCGAATCATCAAGACGCTTAATTGCATATTTCATATCTTCGTAACGCAGAAATTCCACAACACCAGTGCCATCACGGAAAACATCAGCGTATCCAACATCACCAGCCTCGCGCATGTGATCCTTAAGATCCTGCCAGCTTCCAGTTGGAGGTAATCCACTAACAACGACACGAAATTCCGACCGCCGTGATGGACCACTTCCACCACCACCCCGACCAAATCCACGTCGACTGGAATTAAATCCGCCACCATTGAAACGACCGCCACCAGCGCGGGGAAACTCAACGCGAAGGGCGTAACCATCAAAATTATAACCGTCCCGACCTCGAACGGCATCCGAAGCATCCAACTCGTCCTCGAACTCGATAAAAGCAAATGGCGGTCCACGGCGTGATTTGAGATCAATCTCGGCTATAGCACCATACTTTGAAAAAAGGCTTTCAACATCACGCGTCTTCACATCCGGGGGAAGGTTGCCAACGTAAATCTTGTAAGTCTGTCTAGCCATTGTAGAAATATTAGGCGGAGAGGTAACTTGCAGCGATACCATAGCATTTCGACCAAGTAACGGTTTGCTGTTAGTGTGCGACACGTAAACGGCAACAACAGATTTAAACTCCCTTTCCAGAAATAAGGGCACGTTGAGAAATCCCAGAATGGGCACAGGGTTTTTCGAGTAACTTCCAAAAACATAATTCGATGGTTGAATAGGAAATGACTGTAAATGCGTACAATAAAACTCGTACGGAACGATTGTTATTGGACAAGCTGAATCTAATTCCATAGGCAAAGTTATCATTCTGTCACCCAAGCAAAAATGTACTGTACGGATATCAGAAGAAGGTAATTTGGGTTCAATTGCAGAGCATGTAGTAAGTTCGTGACTAGAAATGCCATAAATATGTTCAGCTTCCGATGTTGCTGTATTAGAATCGACCATGTCTGTGTCACTTGTATCAACTTGAGAAACTGTTTGAGACCGACATACACGAGCAAAGTGACCGAGCTTACCACATTTGTTACACTTGCCTTTGCGAGCTTGGCAATATGGACTGTTCGCTAAATGTTGGTTACTCCCACAACGGAAACAGCTCATGGCCGATGATTTCGAACGTTGGGCAGAAGCTGGCTTCACATGTGATATCTCAGAACTTGCATGAAAGAACGATTTATTCTGCTCCATGATATCAGTGCGGCACCGAGCAATCTCACGAACACGTTCCCAAGTAATTTTATTTGCATCCTCGGATAGAAGAATTTCCCGGAGTCTGCCGTCCGATAGGCCGGAAATGAATTGTTGTATTAGAAAGGTTTCTTCTACCTTCTTTGCGGGAACTGCATTGAATTCGCAAAGGCGGACTGCCGGGATCAACCGCGAAATATACGCATCTAATGATTCCGCAGGTTCCTGTCGAATTCGGGAAAATTTATACCGTGTGACAAACAAATTCACTCGGGAACCCCAATATTTATCCAGTGCAGTGAACACTTCGTTGATCGTTGCTTTGGTTCTCAGATTCTGGGCTTCGAAAAATCGTTGACCTTCACGTCCAAGGTATTGACGTAAGAAGACGATCTCTTGTTCACAGGTCATCTTGATTGTTGGATTGAAAATTGTTATCATGTTAAGATAATCCTTGAAAGATAGTTTGAAATTCTGCCACTCTTCAGCAGTTGGACGAGCAGTAGGATCATCCCAAAGCGGATCGGGAGCACGAGCTGAGCTGAGCATGTCACAGGTTCAGTAAATCGCGACGCCAATTGTTGTATTCACAAGTAAGCACAAAGCACTTATTCCCGAAAGAACAGTAAGAACAAACGACCGGAACTAGTGAACGAAACCAGTGTTATATTATCGATGGACAAAGTTTAAAAGCGTGGCGCGTGAGTGAGTGAGTGATCGATCGGAAATCAATAAGTCAACGCACCAGCGGACCACAGGTCTTACTGCGCGTAGACCCAACGATCCCTTGTCAGATGTTAATGCACAAAGAATCGAATTTCACTAGAAACTTATAATGCGGTAGGCGCCATCATATTTTAGAAAGCTAGTTGTGTAATTCTTCTGAAGAGAAGTACTTTGTTTAAGAGCATCTGTTCTTCCGTATCGGTTTTATCTGTTACGTGTATAAATCGTAACCAAATAAACTATTCAATAGAAATTCCGAATTTTTCCACTGGTGGGATATTTTTCAGTAGGGATCTTCTAGAACGACTTCCCATCGGTTTTGAATATACACTAGAGCTAATCGATATTCGAACTCTTCATTTAGCCACCCATATAGATGGGATCACATTCTCATTATTTTGAACAGATCAGACAACGGCGCTTCTAGAAATCCCAAGACAAACAATACAAGAGACTGGATGCAAAAAATTAATTCCGATTTAATCCGCTATCGGTATAGTTCATGATTGTAATTCAACCATGACTTACTTTCCTTGACCTAGGATACTCTGTTCACGCCTGCTATATCGATGTATCAAAGGCATTCGATAGTGTCAGCCACAGCCTGCTTCTGCAAAAGCTAGTGCAATATGGGATAAAAGGAAACTTATTATCGTGGATAATGGATTATCTGACCAATCGACATGAACGGGTCCGCATTGCGGGCGTTCTATCAAAAAACCATCAATGTCACCAGCGGCATCCCTCAAGGTTCAGGACTCGGGCTTATCCTTTTCTTGTTATACATAGTTGATATTAGGCAAGTAATAAGATGCACGATTGTACTTTTTGCTGATGACATAAAATATGGAAGCAAATCTGATCCATTGAAGATTGTTTGATGTTGCAAAGAGGATCTGGATGCCATTTAACACGGATCTCAAGTAAATCAGATGAGTTTCGACACATGTAAATGTAAAATGTTACAACTTGGCCCGCAATACGAGCTAACGGCGACTGTGTTTTGGAAGTAGTATATCGCCCACCGTCTGCACAGGAAACTCACAATCTGGCCCTACTCGATAAACAGGGTAAGCGGTATCTTGGGAATGCTGAGGAGAATATTTGGGCGGATGCAGCACATCTCATACCAAGAGCGAATGGCCATGCTGGGATTAACCGTATTTACACACAGGAAAGTAAGAAGCGACATGATGCTAACATATAAAATACTGCGGGTGGAAAATCGCCCTCTCAGCGATTTGATAAAGTTGGTTCCCCTAAGAATACACGGAGTCATTTCAGTTGTCTCGCACTCAAGACTCGATTGTAGACGTCATTTCTTCTCGGTGCGTATTTGCGTTCTGCGGAATTCAATATCACAGTATCGGCCCTGTATATTGACCCCACATGAACTCACACAAATCAAACACTTAAATGGAATTTTGATTGCATCCTTTGTATTTTTATAGCTGTCATTCAATGACACATGTAAAGCGATTGCTTTCTTCACCATAAAATCTTGATTCCTCATTCTTGAACAACTTATCGGAGCGATTGGGTGGAAATGATTGTTTCGTTTCCGTAGGAACCGTGGTCAACAGAGATCGTGTTGCAGACCAGGACATTGGTAACCATATCAACAGAGTGAAACTACCGTGTAACAATTTGTGATCCATCTTGAACTCCAGAGAAACGAGAACATTATTTATAACACCAATGCTAAAGTATATCTCATTCGTAGGTCCATAACAAAAAAGGTAACGTGAATCATTATCAACAAATTCTTTCCCCGTATTTTCAACACTCGATAATCTAAAACGTTATCAGTCATTGATTTTACAGTAATTAAAATCAATTCAATATCATAAAAATAGAAAGGTTGCATGTGTGAAAGGTAGAAAACTGTCGTCAGACTGTGGCAAATTGTTGTTGGCGTCATTTGATGACGCCACAGAGCCACTTGACGTTTTTGGTGGCAGTATTCCCAATTTATCAATACGAAGTTTAACGAGATGCTTGTCTCATGCTCGAAGTTTTTGCTATGAACTAGACCAGCGCACTAGTGTCTCCGTTCCTATCAAATGAACAGACTTATTTCGTAATAAGATGTACTGGCATCAGTTTAATCGCGATGATATTGAGATGTTTGTACACCTAGACCACCCTGGATGCAGTATCTGTTAAGTTATACAATTGCGATCACCCATTTATTCATGTTCAATAGGTGATCATTCAATTCAATCCAATTTTAGTGGTCTAAGAAACATATAGCTGAATAAATACTTACTTACTTACTGAATCCCTTGAGTTCCTGGAGGAATATAGGGCCTTTGCAACTTGTCTCCAGTTTGGTCTGTCCATAGCAGCTAGTTTGATGTCCTTCCAGTTAAGTCCACACTTGCGGATTTCCTCTTCACACGAGCGCTTCGAAGATAGCCTTGGGCGTCCGACCCATCTCTTCCCGATTGGGTTCCATACCAGAGCATGACGCGTGCCCAAGGTGTGCCCAACCCATCTCCACTTTCTTCTACTGATCTGCTGGGCGATCGGGTCCTCAGCAGCAATCTGCCACAGGTCTTCATTCCTTATCTTTTCTGGCCATTTTACCCCAATAAATCGACGAAGGCAATTATTGTGGAATGATTGCAAGCGGCCAGAAGACTTTGCTGTCACTCGCCAGGTTTCCGATCCATAGAGTAGCACGGATTTGACGTTGCTTCTGAATATACGGAGTTTCGTGCGTTTTGATAGAACCTTCGACTCCCAAATGGGTTTCAAAGCTATGAACGCGTATCTTGCTTTGCCGATTCTGGCGACTATGTCTTCGTCCGTGCCACCACTTATTGAAACAATGCTGCCGAGGTAGACGAATTGCGTGACGTCTTTGACTGCTTTACCATTGATGGTGATTGATGGGTGCTCATCAGTTAGCACACGGAGGACTTCTGTTTTTTCGGTATTCACGCGTAGTCCTGCATATGAAGCAAAGTGTGCTAGTCTATCGGTCTTTCTCTGAAGACGTTGGGGGTCACGTGATATCAAGCAGACGTCATCAGCGTATTCCAGATCCTCCAAATGCTCGGATTCCTTCCAATCGATACCATTCCTCTCACCTTTTACTGTCTGTTTCATTATCCAGTCTATTACCAACAGAAAAATCATTGGGGACAACAGGCATCCCTGGCGGACGCCAGTCTCAACTGCAAATGGATCGGTCAGTCTTCCGTTGTGAATTACCTGACAGGAGGCACCTTCATACAGCTGCTTTATGAGGTTCATGTACAGCGGTGGGACCCCATAGTGTGGCAAAAGCTTCCATATCAATTCGCGGTCCACACTGTCAAAGGCTTTCTCAAAATCTATGAAGTTGAGGCAAAGAGGCGATTGCCACTCAATGCTTTGTTTAATTATAGCCTAATAAATAAAAAACACATAATAATATGAGTGCAAATAGTTCGAAATCCACCATGTTTTTTGTAGAAATGCATGCATATATACAATTATGTAAAGGCCCGTCTGTTACGGATTGTTATAGGCACGAACAATGCAGACAGGACAGATGAGGCTTCGAACATACGACACACGTGGACTAGCATTGGACGCAAGCCCCACGATGTTTTGGTAATCGCTTGTACAGTCGAGATCAAACGAATGATTTTCTGACGATACTACTGTATGCACAATAGCTGCCATGTACATCAAGGTTTAGCCGCTGCAGTCAAAAGCACCATTTGCTTTATTGATTAACTTCTCGACTTGACCTTGACCCTGTTTACTTGTATCAGGTTAATGTAAATTAGGTAAATCGACCACCGATCCTGATCATGTTTGTGTGACTTGAAACCCCTTTAACTTATTATTGGCTGTTTATCAAGAAGGTCGAAACAGAAGTGGTGGATGAAATGCTACTTAGTCACGTTCCATATTCTGACCATCATCCTGGGTCTGACGAAGCTTCTATGTCAAGAGCGAAACGTTAATCAAAAACTGATCTAACCGATAACACTCAAACTTCTTTGCATTATAGTTATACGATCGGTTACAAACACATTCCAATCAATTGCAATGAATTAGAAATTCTCGTCTGTTTTGGCATGAAAGCGTTCCACGTATAGCTTTCTATTGCGCTTGGGTCCGCCTACACTATTCATGAACATCATGCATATTCTTCTAAACTTGATTCACATTTTCAGAAATTGTTTTTGCTCTCATTTTTAGCATATTTGCCAATACGATTTCTCGAATATATTTCCATTTGCGATTGAAATTCTAGTTTCCTAGTCGTTGGCTCTGGATAATAACAGACATGTAGATTTGCATTATATCATCTTGGCACTCGGATATGTTTCTAATGGTCAACCTCAAGCCATCCTTTTCTGGACCAATGAAAAGATTCAGACAAAATTTTAGCACTCGTTGCTTGGTTTGAGAATGCGATATAAGTGAAAGTCTTAAATGTTTCATAGAAAATGGTCTGATTCATACCGATTTAAGAATAATGTAACAATTGCAATTTGACCATGAACAATCTAGGTTGATATTCGTAGACCGTGGCTCAAGCGAATCAGACCCATGGTGCTAACTGGTGTTATTATCGATTTTGAGAGAGCAACAGTTTACTTTGGTCATCCATAAGCGCCTTGTGTGCTTGACCAAGAATCACTTTGTGATTCCGTGTCTGAACAACGTGGTTCGTTGTACGAACCCTATATAACAGTGGCATACAAGTATAACATTGTTTACCACTTTACCACTGGTTCAAGGCTCACTGAACCTGATTTTACTGTCTCCACCTGACGACGGCAAACAGCCAGAAACCGGTAGTGGAGTGTAAGGAATGGGGATGTGAGCAACACTTTACCGAACCGATAGCAGAGTTTGATTGGGGGGAATTTTGCAACGATACACAAGTTCTTTAGAAGCGTTTTGAACGCTTGGCCAGGAATCATATTGTGGTTCTACGTTTGAACACTTTGTTTCGTTGTACGAACCCTATATAAGATTGAATTCAATGCCTGACTTCGTTAAACACTTTTCCACTGATTCGCACTGAAACAATTCTAAGCGTCTCCTCCCTAATGGCACCAAATACCCCTTAACTGATTGCTTCGCGAAAGTGCGTGGTGTCTGAGCAACACTTCAAAGAGCGCACGATCTTCATACATGTTCGTCACATTGTGCCATCGTTTATGAGGAATACTGTTGGTTTTGATAATTGTATTAAACACTGATCTGAAAGTTCAAACGTATCACATCAATCCGTTTAATAAATGCTCACTTAGACTAACTAGATCAAATTAACTCTTAAATATGACTTGTTACCCATCCTTACAAAAACAACTACTCAGTACATGTTAAATGATCGATTTCAACTTGAACCACATCAATCTGCCCATCAATGTTCGTAATACTGAATACTAAAATGACGTCCGCGCCATTTTAATGCAATGATTGACGGTCACCGGCGTTTTCACATACACAACACGTGATTTATCGATTTAGCTCGATTCAAAAATTAACCAATCAACTTAGTCTGCGCTATGGGATAGCGGTCCAGGGCGATCGGATGGCACAGTATGCATCTCGGCGTAAAAAGCGACCATGGAACACCTACCCGGTAACATGTTGCGAAAATTGGGGTTAGTTTTTCGGAATTTATGGAACGTATTTCATTGGAATAATAGAATTTGAAAGTTGTTGAATTGCTGTCGTTAAAATATTGGATAAAGTTGGAAGCTAGCCGATAGAAATATGTTCCGCTCATAACCAGAATACATGTTAGTGAGAAAACTTTTGACTTGCAAATGGAGTTATTTTCAGTTATGCTGATATTTTAATCAGTTAGCAAGTATCCGACGTGACCCTAATACATTTGTTGCTCAGCCTATTGACTTAGTTCTTAATTCAATGTTATATTCCGAAATGCAAAATTTTTCAGGTAGAAAATGCAATCAATTTAGCCATTTTTAGTATTCAAGGATACAAGGAATGATGGTTAAACAGCGAACATCGTACTTCACCAGAGGATTACTCTATGAATGAAAATGTAGAAAATAATAGTTTATCACGTGTATATCAAATCTCGAATTCGCTTTTGACCGCTCAAGTTGAAGGCATTGTGTAAAGCGGCGTCTGCAAGCTGGGGATGAGCAGATACAGCTCTTGGCGGCTGAACGCAGATCACGCCGCCGATGTGCAACTGACGCCGATTGACCGAGTTCTACCTATCGTTGCGAGCGCTGCGGGAGAGATTGTTCCTTCCGAATCGGACTGTTTAGTCAATCGAAAAGCTGTGGAACTTGATAAAATAATGCGATTGTGATGTACATCCATGGTCGACATCGACCGAAGGAGGCCGACAACAACATCAAACGTAAGGCTCACGAATGATGTTCGTTTGCATATGTGGATACAAGTTCGATTTAAATATAGTTATGTTGAGGTACGGAATTGCAGAAAAATATACCACTTACAGCTCCAAAGTAAACATTGCTCGAGATATATTGTTTCATCTGGCAACCAGATCTGAACAATAAAAATCTCAACGGAAAATTGTTTAAGACTGCACTTCGATGATACATTTGAATGCTTTCGTGTTAGAATTCACTTTTTGTATGTTAGTTTAGTACGTGGGATTGTAAGGTTTATGATTTCCTATACTTCGTTTTGTGAAGTCCTAATGTCTTGATTTCCACATTTAGTAATGCTGAGATGAATAATACGAGAAAGGACAATATTAGGTCACTCAAACGGCGTTCGCGAAGCTAAATAGTTGCGTAGGAACTTCTAGATGGCATTATTAAAGACGCTTTTTTCAAATGATCAAAGTCGAATTCGTAATATGCCAATTTCGTAAGGGACTAAGGAATTGTACACGGACGTCGCTAATGGAAGGTGTTGGTTGACTAGTCTGGTACATTTTTCCAGGATTACTTGAACATATCGGTTGTTGTCTTAGGTAATTTTATCAATGTGTTTTCAACCAAACCGGTTTAGAAATTAATCGATATACACTTAAACTCGGGACCATGTGTTCGTACATCTTGTTTTCAATTCGCACTGAGCTTGTTTTGTGAAGTTCTCTGTTGAATCTGATTACTTATTATCTTACTTTGACCAGGGAATTGTTGCTGCTGCCTAATTTGCTGTCCGTTCGCAACGTCTGATATCTATCATTACGGGTGCCATTTTCCATGGGGAGTCTCTCTGCTCATCGCGCTGGGATTGCTTCCATTACATCCTGTGCTAATGATTCCGATCAAAATGCTAATTCGTCAGAAGCACGGACTGGAGGGCAACTTGATTGGAGATTTGCTATGCCTGCTATGTTGCTGTTGGCCTTGCATCATGTGTCAAGTGCGTGACGAGATCTTTCATTTAGGAAATCGAGGTGAATGGGAGTTGGCCTACGCAGATGAGTTTGGATCTCCGTTGCCATGGTTTCAACCTTGTGTTCGATGTTACAAGAGAATGAAAGAGAAGAGACAAGCGAAAAAGCAGCAGCAGCGCGCGTTGGAAGCCGGCGATGAGAGTTCGACGATTGAGAAGAGCAGCTCCAAGGAGGAGGATGAAGAAAGTCAAGAGAGTAGTAGTACACGCCATGGTGAAACTGTAACAATATCCGCCACAGGAAGCAGCCGACCGACATCAACGACGCGTAGCAGCTGATCACTGTATGAACTTTATCATACACATGGGAATGTATCACATTAAATAGTTAAATGTACTTTTAAATAAATAGAGAAATGCTGATACTTCTTTACTTCTCAATTGGGCAACACAATGGGAAAATCGTGTTCCCTGAATCTTCTTCTTGATAGAAGCAGTGCTTACCATTGTCGATCAAATTGACAGGAGTCCAAATAAGTCTTAAACTTCACTTCTGAAAGCAACGACACAGCATTACATGAATTAACCACCCGATTGGACAATGTGAGTAGATTTTTTCAATTTAATCTGATCAATAAGAGATTTGATATGCGAGCCATAGATTATCTTGGATATATCAGGAGTGAGCACTGAGAAAGATCACCGGACTGCCCATAACATCCGATTAGCGGCACGCTGGTCTTCAATGAGTCCGACAAGTACTCCCAGATCTCTCTCATTGAATTACCGTCAAGAAAGTATGCCTTCACAATCGAACTAGGTCCTATGTGCACAGCTGCACACTTCGCTGTATTTATTGACAGTTTATGCATATCGTGTCGCTGGTGTTCAACGCGGTTAGAGCTTACTTCCTGCAACAATTTATACATA
>JACCGJ010022143.1:0-49805 GCA_013407085.1 Atriophallophorus winterbourni
TCCTAAATATAGAAAGTGACCACATTTGATTTAATGTTCCTCTCACACCGTAAATTGGTAAACGTGCCAAATCTCTCACATGCTACTATCTTTTGAGTCAGCGCGCTATTTGAGAATGTTTTTTGTTTCCAATTACGTTCCAGTTGTAAAAATGTTTGTGTTTCAAAGCAATTCTTTCCGGTACGCGAACGCTGTCCCTCGAATTACTTAATCGCGTTCCTCAGAAAGAGCAGTCATCTAACATATCATAACATAACATCAGAAGTATTGCATGCAATCGAAGGAAACACAGCTGGACTGTAATGTGAACTGAAGTTCGCGTCTACTCGCTACTTTTTTATAAGTAGCTGAAGGGACTAAACTAAGCCCCAACTGATCCAACGGCGTATTGCCGCGAGGGTTATTACAACCCCAGGATAGTTCAAAGTAGAATACCATTCCGAAACGCTAAAATCTCACCGGAAGCACAGGACCGGTTTCGAGGTTTTTGCCTCTCATCAGCTATGCGTATCCGCTGGACTCTTCGCGTTTCGAACTAGTATTTGTGTAGACGGATGGCGCAATGTGAACTGAAGTTCGCGTCTACTCGCGAAGAGTCCAGCGGATACGCATAGCTGATGAGAGGCAAAAACCTCGAAACCGGTCCTGTGCTTCCGGTGAGATTTTAGCGTTTCGGAATGGTATTCTACTTTGAACAGCTGGACTGTATCAGCTTTTACGCTGCTAGTCATTAGATCCGGTCAAACTGATATTATCGTAACATCTGTGGTGCCTCTGATGGCGGGACAGGACGAGTTCAGTCACCTATGCCCGTTTACCGCCTGCGACCTATAAATCTGGCCTAAATCCTGTCTCAGAAGTGGTTGAAATAGTCATCAAAAAAGAATTTGCAATGAATCGGTTATAGCAAGTTTTTGGTAACGTTTCGCTTCTGAACACAGAAGCTTCGTAAGACCAAGGGTGTCGGTACAAACAGTGTTCAGGTTTAAATGGAATTTTCTTGACCAATCCTGAGTTCTCTAAGCTAGACAGGAGAGATCAAGACACGCCGAGGTCATGGCCACAAAGACCGAGCACATAAAAGAAGTCACGAGTACGTAAGTGCAGCACGTTATCAACTTCAAAAGATAAATGTACCTCTGCTAGTTCTTTTGATGACAGTGCTCGACAATATTCCAAGGTAATTAATTTATCAGATAGACCGCTATCGCAAACGAACAAAGATTGTTGGAAAAGGGCTTAAACTTTCCGATAAGCACAAAATTCTTAAAAACTGATGATGATATTCCATGCGTAGAATCCGCCCTCAACCAGCTACCCAAAAATCAGGCAGATGGACTGCGAAACGGTATATCCGCTGTTAGCAATAAACAACAGCCAGAAAGGAAGAACCTTACGCGAGATGAACAACAAGCACTCATTAAATTGCGAAAAGAAAAGGAAATAGTGATCATTAAGGCAGATAGAGGCAAGACAACCGTGATTCTTTTTAAAATTGAGTATAGAGATAAGGCAGAGCCACACCTTGCCTAACGTCCGTATCTGGTTATTGACAACTGTAGAGCTACGGCCATTATGAATAACCGTAAGAGGGTTGTTTCCATATACCTGCGAGGAATTACGGAAACCTTGGCCAACTATTATGGTTCATGCTCTACCCAAAATCTGCTCAGACAGCCAGCCAATCGACACGGATGCCATTTTGAGATTCACATCTGCGCACCATAAAAGGGTATTTCAGTCCGTAGCAAAATCGCTATTCTACGAGGTTGACCTCCTCTGCAGAGATGATGCCGATAAGAGACGAGCTCATGAAGAAGTCAGTCGCCGACTTGCAAATCATGGTTACCCGAACGCAAAGTGACCTACCCAACCGTATATATGCTGACATACATTGGTGGGAAAGGTCAAAAGCACCGAATAGGCGGGATCAAACAGCACAAAGGAGTATTATTTTGCTTGACGTTCCAGAAAATTCGGGCGCCACAACGGGCTTCGAACACAAAGAGCACGACCGTAAACAATGGTAATTTATAGTCGAAAATATCGGTTCCCAAAATTCTGTAGTTGTCGACACATACAGAATGCCTTGTTCGCCGAACTATCACGGGAAAGGGGCAAATCCACTTAAGGTTACGTTTCTTTCAAGTAGCATGGCGGATGATGTTCGAAGCAAGCTAAAAGTGAACAGAAACAGGTTACCTGAAAACGTTAGACTGTGCAACTCAAAAGCCGCTCTTGAGGTCCACCTGGAGACTTTAATTACGCAATTATCCGAGACTGGTGCAAATTCGCCCGCGAAATTACTTCAAATTGCTCCAAAAAACGATCTCTGTCCGACGTCAACATCGTCGGACCAATAAATACAAATACTGACTCGGTGTTACATTCTAAAAACTCACTTAAATGAATCTATACCAATGCTCAAAGTTTGTTCAACAAATTGACTGAATTGACCGAGCTGTGCAAACGATACACGTCAGACCTCGTTGCTGTTACTGAAACCTGGTTTCAATCCTATATGACTGAAAGTGAACTCTCAATCCCCAACATGATGCTAATACGGAACGATCGCCCAAGAAAAGGCGGTGGTGTTGCTTTATACTGTCACGGACGGCTTCAGTGCATGAAAATTCACGATCCAAACCTTGATTTCGAAGATACTCTCTGGTGCAGTCTCACGAATGTTTCACAGGACGATTGCATTCTTGGAATCATATATCGCCCTCCAGCTTCGAATGATACTCAAAATGACAGGTTATTACAAGCGCTAAATTGCGCCATAGAGAAGCGTAGCTCTCAATTACTACTCATCGGGGACTTCAATCTTCCTAATCTCTTTGCCAGATCCGATCACCCTCTACACACATTTGATCACAAATTCCGTGAAGTGATCGACATGATTCCACTCCATAATCATGTGTTTGACTTTACTCATAGAAGAGGATCAGAGTTGCCATCCATTTTGGTTCTAATCTTTACCTCAGAGAAAACAGCAGTTGAGGCTGTTGACTGCATTGCGCCTCTCGGTCGGAGTGATCATCTGGTGCTAGCCTTTGAGTTTGTTTGCAGTGCTAGATGAGTTTGTGCGTCCGCCAAACAATTCAGAAAGATCGACTACGCGGGTCTACGTGGATCGCTTGGGCTAGTAAGAACTTGATCAACACAACACCGAAACACAATGCAGTGAGCTCACAAAAATACTTCAGTCAAACATAGATCATAATTCGCGATTTGTTGATGAACGACGGGCAAGTGACTTCCGATTTAAGCTTCGCAGTCGCACAAAAAATGGCTCGGGAAACGAAACTTTGCTTGGACTGAACACCGAAAGACCAGAACTGATGCCTCTTGGCAGCAATTTTCTAAAATTCGTAACAAAGTGAATGCTCTCGTCAAAGAGGACAAGCAATATTACCATCGCTCTCTGTCTTTGAAAATGGAAGAAAACCCTAAACTTCTCTATCGGATTGTCAATGCTCGGTCCAGTGTGAAACCAGGGGTGTTTCCTGTTATTTCTGAGAATGGATTAACAGTCACAGCAAAGGAAACGGCCGATACTCTCGCTCAATTTTATGCAAATGTGTTTAGCCCGATAACGGTTAGGGCGAATGAGAATTTACTGACATCGGTTGTATCTCAACAACTGAATGATATTGAGATTAATTCAGCGATTATACGAAGACACTTGTGTCGACCGAACCCTAGGAAATCTCCTGGAGCCGATGGAATAACACCAGCACTACTAAAATCCTGTCACCAGCAGCTGTGTGAACCACTATGCCAATTGCTCCAACATTCCCTAGCCGAAGGAGTGGTGCCAACAGAGTGGAAGACAGGGGTAATTTCACCAATTTATAAGGGTGGTAGCCGTTCAGATCCCGCGAACTACCGTCCTGTCACCCTACTCCCCGTGATATCCAAAGTTATGGAGCGCATAGTGACGGGAAATATAGTTCATCACTTGGAATCACAAAATATACTATCTTTCGCCCAGCATGGGTTTCGTAAAGCTCGCTCATGCTTGACAAACTTGCTGACGGTATTAAACGATTGGACCCAAACGGTTGACGCAGGAGACAGTTTCCACGCGTACTATCTGGATATGTCGGAAGCTTTCGACAGATTTGATCACTTCCTGTTGCTACAAAAGCTGAAACAGATTGGTATTGGCGGGCAGCTACTCGTATGGTTCGAAAGCTACCTCAATGGGCGCAAGGCAACCGTTCGTGTTAACGGGGTACAATCACGAGCCATTAATACCTCCAGTGGTGTTGGATCCTTTCACCTTCCAACATCTATTTGTTTTATTTTTGTGAATTTTGAAATCTCAACATTGTCCCTTTTTTCTTGTTTCCTACTACACTTGTGTTTTACTCTTTCTCTTTGAATAATTTGACTCCATTTTATCTGCGCAATTTCCCTTTTGGACTCGTGTGCGTAACCTGATACGCGCTCAATATTGTTTTTGACATTGACCCAGATTTTTACCCGGTTGACCCCAATATTTGAGGTATGTTTTTACTATATTTTGATTGCCTCAATACATTACCGCTTTTATAGACAAATCCGCTTTGGGTTCTGATATACCTCTGGGATTTTGCGCGTCACTCAACTTGGGACGTTTCATTGAATGTCAAATACAATCAAAAGTACTCAAATATTGGGGTCAACCGGGTAAATCCGGGTCAATGTCAAAACAATATCGTGTACGTACCAAGTTACGTACATGAGTCAAAATCAAATCAAGTTCAAATGTCCGACCGTCCCACGCAATCGAGATTACGACAAATTGTGCACTATACTGAAGAATGGTTTGTTGTGTGTTGGAGGTAGACTCAAAACTGCTTCAATTTTACCTCATTCAATGCACCCCATCATACTACCCTCGAAGCATCCTATAACGACCAATATAATAAGATATATTCACGAAACTGAAGGGCATATGGGTGTTACTTATGTTTTAGCCGTAGCACGGAAAAAGTATTGGATATTGAGAGGTGCTTCGGTGGTGAAAGGTATATTGCGTAAGTGCATTTTATGCAGCATGCGATCTGCGAAACCATCAGAGCAAATAATGGCGGACTTACCGGCATGTCGATTGACACCCGGGTATACATTTGAAGCGACAGGAGTTGATTTATTTGGTCCGTTTATTGTGCGCGAAGGACGCAGTAACAGAAAACGCTATGGATGCATATTTTCATGTCTGAAAACACGTGCCGTCCATTTAGAGGTTACGTATACCCTATCGATCGATTCGTTTTTGATGGCTTTATCTCGTTTCATTAATCATCGCGGTTCCCCTAAGTATATGTTCAGTGACAGAGGCAGTAATTTTGTCGGAGCAGAGCATGAATTAAAACGTTTCTCAAATGATCTTCAAGATATTAAAGTTCACAAGAATCTGTTGGCCAAAGGCATCGATTGGAAGCTTAACCCTCCTTATAGTAGTCATCACGGAGGAATTTGGGAGCGGCAGATCAGATCCGTCCGCCACATTCTGAGTGCGGTGTCACAGGAACAGATCTTAACCGACGAATCATTATTTGCATTCTTGAGTGAAGTTGAACGGATACTAAACAATCGTCCGTTCGTACCGATATATGACGACCCGGAACAGATAGTTGTATTGACTCCGAATCATCTATTGCTTAACCGTGAACATGTCAGTATATTAGACGACTGTGTAAACATCATCATACAAAGCGTTGCCTCAATACAGTACCGCTTTTATAGACAAATCCGCTTTGGGTTCTGATATACCTCTGGGATTTTGCGCGTCACTCGACTTGGGACGTTTCCTTGATTGTCAAATACAATCAAAAAGTGGTGTACCGCAAGGTTCCGTTCTCGGACCGGTGCTTTTCTTAGTTTACATCAATGATTTACCTGAGACACTCTCATGCGGATGATGTTAAACTTTGGATGCGAATAATATCAACAGCAGACTGCGTGAAACTACAAAGTGATTTAGATGCACTACACGAATGGTCAGTTAGAAATAAACTGCCGTTCAATTTTCAAAAATGCAAGTTACTGCAAATCGGTAAGCCCTTTCAGTACGAATATTACTTTGGGTAAATGATTTTGAGCTGGACCGAATCGGAGAAGGATCTTGGAGTCTGGATATGTGGCAGCCTAAAAACAGCGTGCCTTGTAATTCAAGGTAATTCAAGGTTTTTAATCGTCTAAAAAGCAACAAGCTTAACAACAACCATAGGAGGGTAAAAATTAAAATTTAAGTGTATAAACAATATAAGAACATAGATTAAACAGTATATAAGTGTTCTGGAAACGAATAATGCAATAAAAATTCGTCTAATTTCGCTTTAAAGTCATGCAAGTTAGTGGCGTGAGCAACGGTTGAAGATAAACTGTTCCAAGTAAAAAAGACACGGACTGAGTAAAAATACCTTCTACAGTTCAGGCGGGAATAGGGTACGACCAGCACATATTCATGGGTCCGATAATTCCTCGTATCCCTTCGCGTGAATAAATCCTGTAAGGGATGGTTCGGGGTATGGAATGTTTTGTAAATTAAGATAAGGTCTCCTCTGATTCGTCGATAGGGAAAATCGAACAGATTCAGTTGAGCTATCCTTTCTTTATGTGGTTTGTTTCGGATGCTGAGAACTAGTTTCGTTGAGCGGTGATAGATTCGCTGCATAAGTTCCACATCCCTCTTGAGCCACGGAGACCATGACTGCACACCGTATTACATGACTGGTCTCAAGTATGTATTCATGATCCTTGGGAATATCTTGGGCGAAAATTTCCCAAATACACGTTTGAGTAGATTTAGAACGCGTGTTGCTTTTTAAAAGGTACCGTTAGTTTGAAGTGATGTTTTTAAACTGGAGCTTATCCACACACCCAAATCTTTTTCTTCACTGCAATTTTCAAGGACATGCGAACCTATGTGATATGTGAACTCTACTCGATTCCCCGCATTCATGATCCTGCATTTGTTGAAGTTAAACGGCAGTTTGTTCTTCAACGACCAGCTGTGAAGCGTATCAAGATCCTTTTGTAATAGCAGACAGTCTTCTGGACTACGAATGCTGCGCTAAATCTTTATGTCGGCCGCAAATAACGAAATGTAACATCGAACAATTTCCGGTATTTCATTGACATAAACCAGAAAGAGGATCGGGCCAAGGACTGAGCCTTGGGGAACTCCACTAGTGGCTGCAATTGGTTTGGATAATGCACCATCAACACGTACCTGGTTAGTGCGATTTGTTAGGTAGTCATTTAGCCAATTCAGCAACTTTCCAGTGATACCAAGCCTTTCAAGCTTCTGCAGTAGTGGGGAATGGTCAACACGATCGAATGCTTTTGAAATATCCAAGTAGCACGCGTGTATTGCTTGTCCTTTATCTACCGATTTTGTCCAATCATCTAGCGTTACCAGTAAATTAGACAAACAGGAATAATTTCGTCTGAATCCATGCTGGTTCCTCGAAAGCAACTGATTATTCTCGACAACAATGAGTCGCTCAAGTAATTTTGAAATCACTGGTAACAGAGTAACGGGACGGTAATTGGAAACATCGGAGCGATTTCCACCTTTGTAAAGAAATTATTCCTCGTTTCCAATCTGTAGGAATCACTCCACTTGCCAGTGTCTGCTCGAACAGATAAGTGGGTGTTTTGTATACCAAACTCGCAAATTGCTTCAATATTTTCGGGGCTATTCCGTCGGCCCCAGGAGACTTTCCGGTTTTAAGATTGAATAAGCCTTGGAGGACGCGTTTCTCAGTGACACTTATTTCACTTATGGCAACCGTGTTTGAAAGTGTTGGATTTGGGCTGTTTATTGCATGTTCTATCGGGTTGAATACCGATGAATAAAACGTGGCTAAAGCATCAGCAGTTTCTGCTGCAGTTGTTGTTGGACCAGCTGATGTGTTCACGGACGCTACTCCAGGTTTCACCTTAGCTTGATCATTAACCATACGATATAGTATTTTGGGGTTTCGCTCCATCATGCTTGATATCACTTCTTGGAAGCACAACTTGTCTTGGATGACAAATTTGTTTACTTTGTTCCGCAGTAAACGGAATGTTTCCCAGGTCTCGGATGATGGGTTTTGCCGATGGTGTCGCCAAGCAATGTTTCGTACCGTTAACCACTTACGAGTTCGGCTTCTTAATTTAAATTCAAAGTTTTTTCTTGAGTTCCTGAGGACAAATTCGGAGCTCACTTCGATTGAACTTTTGAGATTAGATATTAGCCATATCCAAAAGTCATGTACGTTGCTGGTTTCCGGTTGGCAGTTAAACGTGTTTTTCAGAGCATCACTCAACGCCATAGTGTTGATCCGCCTAACTCTTTTACGGGCATCATTTGTTCTTACAGCTTCAAACAGATAGTCAAACTGGATGACGACGTGATCACTTAGTCCCAGTGGACTTTCGTAAGCAACGTTATCAATGTCATGTTCATTGCTTGTCAGAACGAGATCTAAGAGTGAGGGTAAATCGTTTCCGCGGTATCGGGTATTACATGTAATGTGGTTATAAAGAGGAATATCGTCAAACAACTCACTGAATGCGCGCTCGAGTGAGTGTTCTGGGTAAATGGTGCTGCTCTGCAGATTCGGTAAATTGAAGTCACCCATAATCAAAAATCCACAAGTGTATCTGGAAGTAACCATGCGAATTTTATCCAGTAGGGCCAGATTGTAAGTTTCCTGTGCAGACGGTGGGCGATATACTACTCCCAAAACACAGTCTTCGCCGTTAGCTAGTCGGATTGAGCACCAGAGTGTATCCAGTAACACGATGTCTGGATCCGTAATCTCACGGCACAGAAGGTTTTGGCTATAATACAAAGCTACTCCTCCTCCTCTGGTTTCACGGTCATGACGAATAAGTGACATTCCTGGTAATTCAAGTTCACTATTTGTTTGCTGAGTCTGCAGCCACGTTTCCGTTACGGCGATGATGTCTGGTGAACATCTCAGAAAAACTGCACGCAGTTCACCGATTTTGTTTCCGAGACATTGTGCGTTGGTGTAGATGCATTTCATAGTTGTTTTTCTCAACAAGGATGGGGTGTGGGGAAGAAGGCTAGTGGAGTGCAGAATATATGTTAGGCCGACTCCTCCAGAGTCGGCAACTGAAGGTTTTTTGCTTGCAGGGATGCTTGATCGTTTTGGGGTTGTACTGTTGGAACACAGTGATCTATCGTATCGGCTGAAATTGTTTCTGACACGTCAACAACTGATTGAATTGGTAGTGTTTCTATTGAACTTAGTGGTGCATCTATCTTTCCAATATGGTGTTTCGATGCACCTAGTCTAATTTCTCGCGGGATTATTCTGCGGCCATTTTCCCAACGAGTTTTGACCGTGTTCAACATATCATTACGCA
Source organism: Atriophallophorus winterbourni (assembly GCA_013407085.1). Classification (NCBI taxonomy): domain Eukaryota; kingdom Metazoa; phylum Platyhelminthes; class Trematoda; order Plagiorchiida; family Microphallidae; genus Atriophallophorus; species Atriophallophorus winterbourni. The sequence goes on from JACCGJ010022143.1 coordinate 9,382, forward strand.
AGAACGTTATTTTAAGGGGCTTAGGACCGATGCCCTTATAATTCGTAGATTTGGGGATGCGGAACGTGTCCGTCACAGCTACATCATGCAAACCAAGTATATCACTGAGGAATCTCCATTGTAACTGATCGTGTTTGCGCTGCACCGCTTTATCAGTTGCTTCATCAGCTTCTGGAACTCCCAAAAGGATTATACTTCGATCATCCCTCTGTTTCGTTTGGTTTTGTTGCTGGTCCTTTCGGGCCCTTTCCCACCAGGGCACATCAGCAAAGATCCTTGCAGTGGTCTCTGAACGCTCCTTACGCAGGAGAAAAGCGGATAGTAAGATGTTTTCAAGATCCCTTTCAGAGCGAACCGTGATTCTAAGCAATCTTGGCTGGTCCAGATTTGAAGAAGTAGGTTTACGACTTAGTCGTATCAATGATAGTGGTTCAACTGGCTCCAAGTCCATGTTGTTGCACAACCTTTTCCATTCTTCTTTATCGTGCTTTAGCCTGTCCCCTAGTAAGGTGGCACTCGTTTCCTTTACGTTGGTGCAAATCACACTTAGTCCATGGACTGAATGTACACTCTGTGTTTGGCGCTTTCGCTGGTTGCTGGACGTTTCAACTACCTTAGATCGAATACCTATAGTGTCCACTTTGGGAGTGTTTTGCACGATGACTTTTGGTTTTGAACCTAAGGGTTTTCGCTGATCCTCCGGGTGAGCAGGTGGCTTTGGCTTCGTATCTTGTTGCGAACCAGGGATGTTTTGGGCAGACAGGCCTTTAACAGTCGCATTTGTAAAGGTGGCCTTTTGATGAAAAGGACGCTCCTCCGGCACAGTTGCAACAGCTGAACATTCGTGTTGAAAGATCGAAGATTTAGCGTTTATCTGACTGGTATTAGCGTCAGTGGTTTCCGATTTATTGAAAAACATACTGGCAAACTGAGAATTTTGAGTCTCTACCGATGTCTTCAACGTTTGTATGATAAGCTCTAAGCTCAGCATCCGATCATCCAGTTTGCTTTGCGCAACACTTGTTCGAGCAGTTAAATCTGCGTTTGGTTTAGCTCGACAACTTTTGCACACGTAGCATACACCAGGCATGTTTTCATCCATCAGGATCGATGGCGCATCCGAGGTCAATGATTTGTCGCATTTTGCGTGGCATTTGTGGGAACAGTTTTGACACGTGACAGATTTGACCTTACCACTGACGACTTTCATGCAGACGACGCATGTTTCGCGAACATCAGATTGTTTCATGTTAACGGGGTCAACCAAAAGTACAAATCAGTGCACAAAAATCGATACGGCTGCGGTTGGTTTGTGTGATATTTGGCGGAGTTGACGGAAAATGACGGGTTGTGGGAAAATTTCGTCACTCGATTTAGCTGCTAATTTGCCAGATTCCCTTTGGGATTTTTGGCGTGAATTTGATATCACGTTGTGTATTTCTCCGAGTAGTTCCCGACAGTGATAAACACCAATGGGGTAATCGAACAGCAGAAAAACAAAAGCGATTCCAATAAACGAACAAACTGTAGAAAAATCCACGGTTGACGTACACAAAGAACGACACGTCGCAGATGGATGATTCTTGTATGAATAGATCCGACGTAGCAAGCTTTCAGATAGATATCCAAAAATCAAACCGATCGGATGAAAACCAAGAAAGTTATATCCCAAAATATCGGAGGTCAAAATTAATCCAACCGCACGTCACGTCAAGTAAGATCAAGTAAGTAATGAATTGTGAGGTCAGCAATCGATTGGAATATGTTTGGGACCGATCGTGTATACATAATGCAAAGAAATTTGAGTGGAATCGGTTAGAATAGTTTTTGGGTCTATTCTAACTAACTATTCTAACCGATTCCACTCAAATTTCTTTGAATTGTGAGGACATTTACAAGCGTGCTTCAAAGCTTCTAGGTATGGTTCGACGGATCTTCAGAACCTTTACGCCTGTAACGTTGCCAAGCATCATGAAGACCTACTTAATTCCCACAATGGAACATGTATCGCAAGCATGGACTCCGTGGATGAAAAAAGATATATTCTTGCTTGACAGGATATATCATCGTGCAAGTAAACTCGTGCGTGGTTTTCGAGACCTTACATACGAGGAAAGGTTGAAAAAGCTAAAGCTCCCCACTCCCCTTCAACGTAGACTTCGAAGTGACGTTATCATTACTTACAAAATATTGAATACTCCAGATCATCCACTCAAACATTTGTTCAAATACCGTGAATCAGGAATTACACGTAGCCACTCAGCGGCACTACAAATTCCCCATTCCCGTACTAATTGTCGCCGATATTTCTATTCGGTACGTGTCTGTTTCCTGTGGAATGCCCTTCCCGAAGCAATTATCACCTCTCCCTGTATCCAAACATTCACTCGAACCTTGGACACTTATTTGTTACATAACGATTTGACGATGACTGTGTATTGACTCAGGGTAAGCATATTACTTGACTCCAGTGACATCGTATAATTGTTTTTTATACCTCTTATTGAACGCATATTTACTATGATATGGTAATTGTGAAGCTATGTGCTTTTTGTGACCATAAATTCTTGAATCTTGAATCTTTAAGCTTAATTAAGCGCCAATTGAACCGAGTTAAGCATCCGCAACCGAAAACGGAAATAGTTTAGCGAGCTACGGTATCTCTACCGTATGTCAAAAGAGGTTCCGAGGGAATATGTTGAATGTTGAATAACGCATGTATTAGATTTACATATAAGGGAGGTAGAACTCTCATCTCCTTATTAATGCATCTCAAAGATAAGACTCCTTTAGGTTGTGCGATCAACTGCATCTACAAAATCAAATGCAAGGGTTGCGCGGGTGTTTACATTGGACAAACGTCTAGAGAACTCTGCACTAGGGTAAACGAACACAGGAAACGAGTGGGAAAGCGACCCCGAAATCCCAGTGAATATCAATCACTGATTCGGGATTCTGCCCTAGTTGAACATGTGGTAGACACTGGACACAGCGTAGACCTTGATAACGTGAAAGTGATAAGACGGGGTGTGAAATCTTATAGGGAAAGACTTCACGCCGAGGCTGTTGAAATAATAAAGGCTGCGGCGAATGCGGTGAACAAGGTGGATGAGGCGGATATCCCAACTATCTGGCGTTCGGTTTTGCAGCGGATAAGGATTAACGAACATCACACCTAATACGCACATGGTTACGTAAGCAGTGTGTCAGCAGACGCTGACCTGTGCAATTAATAAATAATTAGGGATGAACACAGCAATTAGGAGGTGTGATCAATTATCTTGATCTCCCATGTCTAGCTTAGAGAACTCAGGATTGATCAAGAGAATGTCATTTAAACCTGAACACTGTTCGTACCGACATCCTTGGTCTGACGAAGCTTCTGTGATCAGAAGCGAAACGTTACCGAAATCTTGCTATAACCGATTCATTTCAAACTCTTTTTTTCATGATTATGGACTCCCGATCTGCCTCGAATATTTTCAAATACCTGGTTGAAATAGTGTATCATGATATAAAAAATTAGATTCAATGTTTTAATGAACTAAAAAGCAACAAGCTTAACAACAACCATAGGATGGTAAAAAATTGAAATGTAAGTGTATAAACAAGATAAGAAATTAAATTAGGCAGTATATAAGTGTTTGTCAAACGAATAATGCAATCAAAATTCGTCTAATTTCGTTTTAAAGTCATGCAAGTTAGTGGCGTGAGCAACGGTTGAAGATAAACTGTTCCAAGTAAAACAGACACGGAAAGAGTAAAAATGCCTTCAGGCGGGAATGGGGTACGACCAGCACATATTCATGGGTCCGATAATTCCTCGTATCCGATCGTGTGAATAAATCTTACAAGGGATGGTTCGGGGTATGAAATGTTTTGTAAAGTAAGATAAGGTCTCCTCTGATTCGTCGATAGGGAAAATCGAACAGATTCAGTTGAGCTATCCTTTCTTTTTAAGGCATGTTTCGGATGCTGAGAGCTAGTTTTGTTGAGCGGTGATAGTTTCACCGCATAAGTTAAAAATCTTTCTTGAACCACGGAGACCATGACTGCACACCTTATTCCATGACTGGTATCAAATATGTATTCATGATCGTTGGGAATATCTTACGCAAAAAATATCCCGAATACCCGTTCGAGTAGACCCGTGTTGCTTTTTTTAAAGGCAGTGTTAGTTTGAAGTGAGGTTTTTAAACTAGAGCATATCCAAACACCCAAATTTTTGTCATTCACTGCAATTTTGAAGGACATGCGAACCTATATGATTTGTTAACTCTACTCCATTCCTCACATTCATGATCCTGGATTTGTTGTAGTTAAACGGCAGTTTGCTCTTCAACGACCAGCTGTGAAGCGTATCAAGATCTTTTTGTAATAGCAGACAGTTTTCTGGGCTACGGATGCAACGCCATATCTTTATGTCTTACGTTGATTTGACCAATCTTTAACCTAGATTGCCATTCGAAAATAGGCTTCAGAATTCTACTTGACATGTTTAGCACCATTTTGTTAACCTCGTTAACATAATTGAACGCTACAAAAATGATCCCTATGCTGGTCCTATTTGTGGTCTGTAACGATCACCCAAAGGATTTCAGTATTTACCATGGCAACAGCCAGCAAGCCCTGTGCAGCCCGCAAACATGTGCGTACGTGTCACTAGATCCACTGCACGGACAAAGAAAAAAATCGATTCAGCTGTGACCGTGAGAAGTACCCATGCGACGGCGATTCAGTGTGACCTCTGTATCACGTGTCAAGACCCGGTAAGCGTTGATTCTGTTTCGGTTAAATGCATATTCTGCGGGTTTCACCAACACGTGTCATGTGATGTGAATTTGACTGATGATTGCGTGAGACTTGTAAACGATGAGAGATACCCATCCGTTTGTTATGTGTGTGCTAGCTGTAGACATTCCAAGAAAGATGTCCGCAACAACAGTAAAAACTTGACGGTTGGTAAAGAGCCTAACGAAATGGAGAGTAGACTGTCACATCTGGAAAATCAGTTTGCACAAATGAGAAACTCAATTGAGCTACTGATCAAGCCAACAACGAAGGCTCCAGAACATTCAACCTCACCTTTAAACACCACTAGTGCAACTAAATATTCTGAAATATTGCTACAAGACACCAAAGAGATCGATACAACCGAGTCAAAAGTAAAGCCGTCCTCCTCAAGTGTTGTGTTTGAGAAACCAGCCTCAAAAAAGGTTTCGCTTAGCATTATTTGTACCAATGTGCCAGAGGCATCTGAGACACTATTTTCGACTAGACAGCAGCATGACTTGACCAAATGGTCGGAACTGTGCACTAGGATGGGTGTAAAAACAATCACTCCGGTTTCACTGACGCGCTTGACTCGTGCTCCCAAAGCGCCGCACCAAGATAAACCAAGATTGCTCAAGGTAGTGTTGCAGAGTGAAAAAGAACTAGAAGATGTACTTTTATCTGCATACTTGTTGCAAGACGGTGAACAAAACACGCCACGTATCTTTGTTGACATACCCTGGTCAGAACGGGTAAAATCGGCACTAAACAGGAACACTGGGAAAGTAAACGAGCGTGACAGACGTAGTCTTATAATCCTGAACGTTCCTGAAGCTGCTGCCAGTTCAGACGCAAAGTGCAACTCGAAACACGATATACTACAATGGAAATTTATTAGCGATACTATCCAAACGAACAATACTGCTGTTATCGATACTTTTCGGATCCCGACATCCCCGAAATACGAGGGTAACGCTCCGCGCCCCCTTAAACTGACACTGCTGACAGACAGTATGGCTGATACCGTTCTTAAACACTGGAAGCAATTTCGTTACAAATTGCCCCGAGAGATTAAAATAATTCCTAGACGCCTCGAAACTAATGACAACCCGGATGATCCCGACTGTCTAAATACTGTGCAGAATGAAAAATCCAAACCTGGTGAAAAAAACGGAATTCAGCCGACTCTATCCGAGTCGGCGAAGTAAATTACTTTCCTGTTGATTCCGACCGAGCCGTTCCGATATTTCTGTCTCACGAACCGTCTTTGCTGTCAACATCGGTTGTCAAATTTTTGTATACGAATGCCCAATGCTTGACAAATAAATTACACGAATTGACTGAACTAACTACCACACACTCACCAGACGTGATTGCCGTAACTGAGACATGGTTCCATCCAACTTTAACAGACAACGAAGTAGTCATTGAGGGTATGTCTCTACTTCGTCGCGATCGCCTGGCTCGAGGAGGCGGTGTTGCTCTATATCACGTTCAGAGTTTGTCATGCCAAGAGATCACTGATGAAGACTTACAACTACAAGACACACTGTGGTGTTCCCTGAATGTAACAGCAGAAAAAGAAAAATGTACAGTGGGTGTGATTTACCGCTCGCCCTCCGCCGATGAAGCCTACAATTCAGCATTAATTGCAAACATACGCTTAGCGGCTACCAGATACGGCGGCAGACTTCTTCTGATCGGAGATTTCAATTTGCCGAACTATAAGGGAAATTCAGTCTATCCAGAAAACTCCTTGAATGCTTTATTTCAACAGTTGCTGGAGGACATTCCACTTTACAACCATATTTTTGACAATACCCGATTTCGGGGTAGTGATACGCCGTCTATCTTGGACTTGATACTGACAAACGAAGAGTACGTGATTGAAAGTCTCGCTTATGAAGCTCCTATGGGACTCAGTGACCACTTAGTTATCACGTTTGATTATATTTGTCAGGCAATCAGAACAAGTGACACCAGCAAGTTGATTAGGAAAATTGACTTTTCACAACTTAATACTACTCTGAAGAATGTCACAGACCCTGGTCTCGAGTCCGACAGCGTACAAGGTCAGTGGCAATGGATGGCAAACGAAATTAAAATTGCAGTTGAAATGCACTCTCATCTTGTTCCGAAGGTGCGGAAAAGGGGATACACGTTTAAACTGAGAAGCCGAACACGGAAATGGTTGACTATGCGAAATGCTGCATGGCGGGCTCACCGACTTGATAGCACTGCTGAAAGTTGGGAAACATTCCGTTTGCTGAGAAATAAGGTAAACAAACTTGTTGTTGACGACAAATTGAATTATCAAAAACATTTACTCGACAAAATGGAATCAAACCCAAAAATTCTCTATCAGATCATAAATAACCGGTCTAGAGTAAAACCAGGGGTTGCCGCCCTAAAGACATGTGATGGAATAACAACGACAGCATCGCAATCAGCCGAAGTTCTAGCCCAATTCTTCTCCACTGTCTTCAGTCCACCGAACACCGTAACCAGTCCTTTGACCTCCGTGATCTCGCCAGAAAACGTTTTACAGCAACTAACTTTTAGCTCGGACAGTGTCCTCCGTACATTGTTAAAGCTCAACACGAAAAAGTCTCCTGGAGCTGATGAAATTACCCCGCTGATCCTCAGAAGCTGTGCCTATTCTTTGTGTACACCGCTTACCTACTTATTTAACCTCTCTATAACCCAAGGTTTCTTTCCCTGTGAATGGAAGACTGGTATCATTACCCCCATCTACAAAGGAGGGAACCGTTCTGAAGTATCCAATTATCGACCAGTAACACTACTACCGGTGATCTCTAAAGTGATGGAGCGCCTCGTTGCAAACAGCATCACAAATCACCTGGAAGATAATTGCTTGCTCGCAATCGAACAACATGGCTTCAGAAAAAGACACTCTTGCCTTTCAAACCTTCTCCTTGCCCTCGATGACTGGACACAAGCTGTGGACAAAGGTTTCACCATACATGCTTGTTATCTGGATATGTCCAAAGCATTCGATCGTGTTAACCACAGTTTGTTACTACAAAAAATAGAGCAATGTGGCATCAAGGGCTCATTACTAGCCTGGTTGGAGGATTATCTCCGTGACCGTGTTATTCGAGTAAGGGTTGATGGTGCTTTGTCACGGCCCATTACAGTAACAAGTGGAGTGCCGCAGGGATCGGTGCTTGGACCAATTCTTTTCTTGCTCTATGTAAACGATTTACCAAAACTTGTTCGGTGCAAAATCTTGCTATTTGCGGATGATATCAAGTTGTGGACACAAGTACGCACAACTGAGGATTGCAGACAGCTTCAGCTGGACCTCAATGTCTTACAGGAATGGTCGGTTAGAAATGAACTTCCTTTCAATGTGAGAAAATGCAAGGTATTGACAGTTGGAAAACCCTTCGAGTTCTCTTACACCCTTGGTTCCCATACTCTTGAAATAACTGACAAGGAGAAGGACTTGGGTGTGTGGGTGAGCAGCACGTTGAAACCGTCACACAACGTTAAGGCTGTCTACGAAAAGACGTCAAAAGTACTGCTTCTGCTGAAACGCGTGTTTGGGAGTTTCACGAAGCCGACTGTTCATCGAATAATTAATACCTACTTGAGGCCCACCATGGAGTATGCGGTTCAGGCTTGGTCACCCTGGTTAAAGAAAGACATCAATCTCTTGCAGCGAATCTATCATCGGACCACGAAGCTCGTGTGCGGCTTAAAGCACAAACAATACGAAGATCGTATTGCAAACCTCAACCTCTTCGACTCTCCTTACCGACGTCTTAGAGGTGATCTGATCCTAATGTTTAACATATTGCATACCCCCAGCCATCCCCTTAATACACTATTCACACGACAACCACCAAGAACCAGCCGGAGTCATGAGTACACAGTACTAATTCCCGACTCGCGACTGAACTGTCGAAGATATTTTTATTCTGTACGTGTATGTTTCACTTGGAACTCCCTACCCTCGAATGTTGCACATGCACCCAACTTGGATATATTCAAATCCAGCTTAGACAAATTCCTGTCGACCCATCCGAACATTGAGACTATGTATTCCACAACCTAATAACTTTGAACTCACACGTCAAATCATCTCGACCCCATGGACATATATGTGCCATTCCACTGAGTGAAAACAGTTTCTATCATTTGGATTTTTACCTGATTCCCGAACTGTTCAGTAAGCAAACAAATCCCGTTTTTACTGAGATATGTTATTTGTAAATTTCCATAATTTTCTGTGGTTTTTGTAAAGCTATATGCTTTTTAGACCATTAAAATTGAATTGAATTGAATTGAATTGAATGGCACATTTTAATTAATGCCCTGATTATTTATTATTTACGGTTAGAAAATCGAACATTTTGCAACTTCACAGGATTACGTCTTTTGAATACCCCGTGACAACATAATAATATTTTAACATAAGCCTGACAGCACTTTCAGGCAAATCATAACCTGTGTTTCATGAAATGAAAGTTTGTGATGAATTGATTAGAGCATATTTTTGGTAGCGTTTCGCTTCTGACACAGAAGTTTAGAAAAAAACCTTTGGTGTCAACACGAACAGGGTACAGTTTTAAATTGCATTCACCTGATCAATCCTAAGTTACCTAATGTAGACAGCCTAGATCAAGGCAAATTGATCCACCCCTTACGCGTGTTAAACCTCTAATTGTTTATTTTATTGTGCAGGTGCTAATAACATCCGCTGACCCTACTACTTGCGTAATTCGTGTGCACCCACGGTAATCTTTGTAGGCTGCATCTTGTATAATCACTTAATTGCTTTGTTCGGGTGCAGGTGTGATCAATGTCCACTGACCCATAAGACTACTTGCTTTAGCCGCGTGTGCATTAGGCATTATACACTTTAATACTTACCCGCCGCAGAACCGGACACCAGATTGTTGATATATCCGCAGCATCCACCTTGTACATCGCATTTGCCCCAGCCTTTATTTTAACCGCCACTGCGTGAAGTCTTTCCCTATAAGGATCACCAATGTCGACACTACCAGCACTTCAGCGTTGCCAAGGAAGTCACTCAATTCCGATACGACCTTGAAGTATAGTACAAACCTGAGTGTCCAAGAAAGTCAACGGTGTAGCAATTTGTCGAAATATGAGCCACTTGTTATTTACTGGACAGCTATACAAACAAAAGGAAAATTCAGCGAATATGTACATGGAGCATTTCGAAGAGATAGCTTTGAAAAACGAAGCTTTAAAACCAAATATATGGGGGCGCTATGTCGATCATACATACGTCATCATAAAGCGCCACAGACTGGAAGAGTTACATAGTAATCTTAATAACTTGGATCCAAAAATCCTGGTTAAAAAAGAAACCAAGTCTATGGAAGGGAGACTTCTCGCACAGAAAGACAACGGCAAGCTAAGAACGACGGTTTATCCTAAGTCAATCGACACAGACGCGGGTCGGAAGGCTAACGCTATCGAAAATCTGCTCTAACCGATTCATCGCAAACATTATTTCCACGAATACGGTCTCAAATATATACAACTATCTGTCTAGACCTAGGCAACTTGACAGCATCTCAGCCCATGTGCGGGCTCTGACTGTGCGTATGTTTTCGCACACACCACAACTACCGTGATAATCTTCGTTTCTCGGGAACAGCAATCGGTGAAGTTTAATTAACGCGCTACGAGGCTGGTTTTAACTATTTCCTTAGTTAACTTTACCATAACTTATTGCTTTATAAATGCTTTTTAATATATTTTCTTTAACAATCTTCTAATCAATCTTGAAAGCATTATCAAACACGTTTAGCGCATCCAAATCGATTTGAACACTTGCGAGCCCAGCTATCGATTGATTGATTTCCGTTCACGCGTTTATCGACCATCGCATTATCGATTTGCAGCGGACATGAGAGTATTGAGTAATCATCACAGAGCAAACTTATTTTTCGATCAATACAATATCACGCTCATTTTGTGAGCCGGGGAGTAGAAACCAACTGCTCAGTTGAGTGCAGCCACAGATGGATTGAACGATTCCCACTGACAGATGTTTAGGCTATCGGTGAGTTCTGTTTTTCGTGCAATTTAATCTCAATAGCTTGTGAACAAGATTGTAAACAGACTAATGTTAGATAAAAATAAAAAAAACGATTTCACTAACGGGGATCGCAGTATGGATCACAAAAGATCAATCAATGTAAGTTATTACGAAGACATATTTCGACAGATATATATACATTTTTGGATGTGTTATTTAATTTTCATATATTATAGACATTCGATGGATTGTGCGCGTGAGACAGGAGAACGTATACATTCATCGTATATGTGAACAAAGAAGTCGCGACAATTTCAGCGACAGTACTATGACGCGATCTGCTTGAGGATGAAAGATCGAGGTGAGTAATTTCTCAAAATATTTGTGATGCAATGATTGCGTGCCACGATTTACTTTTGAATCATTATGTGAATTATCTAACGTGTATGATATTTATATGATGATAAGCAATCTAAGGCGAGATAGGAATAGCAGTGCCACGCATTTAGTTGTTACGAACAAATATTGAAGGTATTTTTATTCGGTGTGTGCTTTGTTTGGAATTCCCTAGCTGCTGATTTGCTAAGCTCAAACAGTTTATCTATATTCAAATCGAAACTTAACGATTATATGAGAGCTAATCCAAATTTTGCCCCCAACTAGTAATAAACTATCATCGTCCCATTGATTTCGATTTTATTTATACATATATACATTTGTACCTATAGTTCCACTCTATGGTTATTGTAAAGTTAATTGCTTTTCAACCATAAATCTTAAATCTTGAATCTTGTATTCATAGATACGACGAGTTGAGTATACATTATATGATTACGTACATTGAATTAGCCGACGTGTTATGGTGAATGCGGATGAGATCGATGGAAGTCTGTTTTAATGGGCAGGTCAGACAATATGTATGTAGTGGAAATGGAGTTTTTTGCGGGGTATAAGTGATTTACCCAACACCATCCTTCGTTGAAGTTTCGTACGATCGTTTATTCGGTTGTAATTGCAATGTTTTAGTTGGTCTTAGTAAGCGTTGTGATCTTTTGGGACTTCAGCGCTGCTCCACATGCGCTGATTGTGTAGTGAACTCACTAAAAAAGCAAAAGAGCAAATGTCCAAGTTATGATCCAGTAAAATCCAACGATAGCGAGATAATCCACTAGGGAATATCCAAGAGATGGAATCCAAGGTGGAGGATAAGCATACATGTTGGATGATCCGTTAATCACAATTCCCGCACAAAGTAAGACACACAAACTTCGCAACCACGGAAGAATCCAAAGTCCGATAGTTCGAAAACCGCCAAAAAATCTAACTTACAAACATTAATTCCAATGATGCATGCTAGGCCAAAAGACGAATAACCATACAAGGCCAAAATGTATATGTACAAAATACTAAGATACAAAGGGAAAGTAGTTCACCACAATAATTCCAAACCAGATCCATACATTGGCTTAAAGAAAGGATAACACGCTCGAAATGCCCATGAGGTCACATAGTCAGAAAGACCTTGGGTACAATGCATATGTAAGCCGGTTCGAGTTTGAACGGGGTTGGAAGGGACTTGAGGATTGGGATGAACGAGGGAAGTGGTAAGCACAGGAGGATTACACGGCGGTTGTGATTGAGGGGTAATGACGCTTGATGGAGTTGGTGGCTTAGACTCAACGAAAGCTGGTTTTAGACGATCAACACAAAGACACAAGTTAGTACCACAAACTAACTCTGCGGCTGAGCATTGCATGTCTTCTTTTACGGTAGTAAAAATTCCTAGATGAACAAAGTGGTTAATTCTCAGTCCATCTATTAGGATGTTTTTGACCATCGTTGGGTTAGCCGATTTGCTGCAAATTGAAAAACGACTCTTAGGGAGTTCGGATGTATCAATCTCACTTTGATGGTTAGCCAAAAAGAAGAGATAGAATCGTGTGCATGCAGACAAATCTTGTATGTCAGGTCTCGATAAAGCATCGGGAACCAAGTTCGCGTCCCTTTGACGTAACGAATGTCAGTAGAGAATGGAGAAATGTTAGCAGTTTGTGATCCGTAAAAATGATATAGTCACGACCTTCCAATAAGCGAAGGAAATGACGTATGGCTTGAGATACGCAAGTAATTCATGGTCAAATGTGGTCTAGCGCGTTTGTGCCAGATTAATATTCTGCGAAAAATGCCAATGGATGTTCTGTGTTCTTTTGGTTTTGTTGTAAAACAGCTCCCACCGCCGAATCAGATGCATCGGTCGTCAACCATAAAAGATAGATTATTTCAGTATCAATGAAAGACAGTTCGGTGGCAGTGCATAGAACATTTTTTCACGCGATAAAAGCTTCAAGTGCCTCTAGCAAAAGCTGAAGTGATTTTACTTTAGATTTGAGCAAATCAGTCAGAGGTGCAATGATTTTTGCACAGTTTGATAATGAAATGTTGGTAAAAATTGATCATACCGATAAAACGGTGCAACTGAGTTACCGTTGTTGGAACAGGAAAGTCGGAAACCGCCTGGCGTTTTTCAGAATGAGATGTAATACCAGATCGAGTGAGGCGATGACCGAGAAAATCATGAGTGTCTGTACCAAAAATGCATTTACTAAGGTTGATCTTGATCCCGTAATTTACGAAACACTCCAAAACAAGACGAATGTGTGTGGCGTGCTCCTCTGGAGAGTTGCTGGCAATTAAGACGTCGTCGACGTATGCGTAAGCGAACGGCAAGTCTTGCAGGAAATCTTTCATGAAACGCTTGAAATTCTGTGCAGCATTTCTCAGACCAAAGGGCATTCGATTGAATTCGTGTAAGCCGAATGGAGTTGTGACTGCCGTTTTTGGTATGTCTTACTCGGCTACGGGGATGTGGTAGTAAGCACGGACAAGATCAAACTTAGTAAGAATAATTGTGCGGGAAAGATTCCAATAAAATCGTGGATATGTGATAAAGGGTATCTGTCTGGCACCGTTCAGTTGTTAAGAGCGCGGTAGTCACCACATGGCCTCCACTCACATGAGGTCTTCTTGGAAACCACATGTATTGCTGACGACCAGGAGCTGGAGCAAGGGCAAATGATTCCAAGCTCTAGCATATGCTCAAACTCGGCATTTTCAATCTTGAGTTTGGAAGGATGAAGTCGCCTAGGTCTAAAAGTGACGGGTGGTCCGCTTGTGACGATGTGGTTTTTCACAGAGTTGGTCACTATGTCTGTCTGTCGTGGGGGTTGTATGATTGATGGGAATACATGCAGCATAGAACTAAATGTCGAAGATTCTGGAGTGACAGCCTTGATAGCAAGGAAATGGCTTCAGTAGTGATGCCTGACACCTGTAAAGAGGTCGTATCCACTAATCTCCGATGTTTTACTTCGAAGTGAGACAAAAGTCAATACCGATTATGGGGCAATTAACCTCCTCGATGATAAACGCCCAGGGGAATCTGCGTCTTAGTCCTAAATTTTGGGGTTAGAAGGCGCTGGCCGTAAGTGTCAATACAAGTGCCATTTGCCGCCTGAAGCGTGTAGGACGACGGTTTTGAGGAACTGGATGCTCTAATTATGACGCTAATTTCAGCGCCAGAATGGTCAAAGAAACGTAGAAAGGACGACTTGGGTTTGGTGGGCCGGGCATAGTATTCGCCATTACTGGCTGACTGTTGTTGGCTAGAATCCTTCCATGTCCTGGATTTTGACGTGTTCTTATTGGTAAATAAACCTCATCCAATTGAATGTGCTGTTTGATTGATTGTGGTGTCGAATACGACGCTTCGAGGAATTCTCGAACGTGACGAGTTCTGCCATTGGTGATGATTTCCGTACTATTCCAATTGAATTCGTGTCCTTCACGATTCATGTGTACCGATGTTACTGATCTGTGGTCATGTCGTCGTGTAGCCAGTTTGTGTTCATGTATCCTTGTTTCTAACCTTCTTCCGGTCTGTCCAATATAATAGTTCTCACGATCGGAACATGGGATTCTGTACACGACGTTATTTCTTTCCTCCTTCGCAAACGTGCCTTTGACCTTGACTAGTTGTCTTCTCCTTGTTGAAGCTGGCTTATGTGCTACACTAATTCCGAGCGGGCGTAGTATTCTTGCCGTAATCTCCGAGATATGTTGTGTATAGGGTAGTGTTGACCTCACTGTGTTCGTGCTGTTTACACGCGATTGGGTTGTTAAAAAACGTCGAGCTCATGACGACAAAATGCGGTTAATCATCCCTAATCGAAATGAAAACCCTGGAATGATTTGGGTTATAAATCCATCGAAACGAAAGCTGTCGTCAGATGAGTAACGCGTGCTTAATCACGGTTTGAATTTTAAGTGCAATGGTGCCTGTCACTGAATTTATCGCGTCTTGAAGGTATGCTAAAACACAATCAATTCCAGAAGAAACCAAAGAAAATACGCCCTATACACAACATATCTCGGAGATTACGGCAAGAATACTACGCCCGCTCGGAATTAGTGTAGCACATAAGCCAGCTTCAACACTGAGAAGACAACTAGTCAAGGTCAAAGGCACGTTTGCGAAGGAGGAAAGAAATAACGTCGTGTACAGAATCCCATGTTCCGATCGTGTGAACTATTATATTGGACAGACCGGAAGAAGGTTAGAAACAAGGATACATGAACACAAACTGGCTACACGACGACATGACCACAGATCAGTAACATCGGTACACATGGATCGTGAAGGACACGAATTCAATTGGAATAGTACGGAAATCATCACCAAAGGCAGAACTCGTCACGTTCGAGAATTCCTCGAAGCGTCGTATTCGACACCACAATCAATCAAACAGCACATTCAATTGGATGAGGTTTATTTACCAATAAGAACACGTCAAAATCCAGGACATGGAAGGATTCTAGCCAACAACAGTCAGCCAGTAATGGCGAATACTATGCCCGGCCCACCAAACCCAAGTCGTCCTTTCTACGTTTCTTTGACCATTCTGGCGCTGAAATTAGCGTCATAATTAGAGCATCCAGTTCCTCAAAACCGTCGTCCTACACGCTTCAGGCGGCAAATGGCACTTGTATTGACACTTACGGCCAGCGCCTTCTAACCCCAAAATTTAGGACTAAGACGCAGATTCCCCTGGGCGTTTATCATCGAGGAGGTTAATTGCCCCATAATCGGTATTGACTTTTGTCTCACTTCGAAGTAAAACATCGGAGATTAGTGGATACGACAACCTCTTTACAGGTGTCAGGCATCACTACTGAAGCCATTTCCTTGCTATCAAGGCTGTCACTCCAGAATCTTCGACATTTAGTTCTATGCTGCATGTATTCCCATCAATCATACAACCCCCACGACAGACAGACATAGTGACCAACTCTGTGAAAAACCACATCGTCACAAGCGGACCACCCGTCACTTTTAGACCTAGGCGACTTCATCCTTCCAAACTCAAAATTGAAAATGCCGAGTTTGAGCATATGCTAGAGCTTGGAATCATTTGCCCTTCCTCCAGCTCCTGGTCGTCAGCAATACATGTGGTTTCCAAGAAGACCTCATGTGAGTGGAGGCCATGTGGTGACTACCGCGCTCTTAACAACTGAACGGTGCCAGACTGATACCCTCCATGACACATCCACGATTTTATTGGATTCTTTCCCACAATTATTCTTACTAAGTTTGATCTTGTCCGTGCTTACTACCACATCCCCGCTGCCGAGTAAGACATACCAAAAACGGCAGTCACAACTCCATTCGGCTTACACGAATTCAATCGAATGCCCTTTGGTCTGAGAAATGCTGCACAGAATTTCAAGCGTTTCATGAAAGATTTCCTGCAAGACTTGCCGTTCGCTTACGCATACGTCGACGACGTCTTAATTGCCAGCAACTCTCCAGAGGAGCACGCCACACACATTCGTCTTGTTTTGGAGTGCTTCGTAAATTACGGGATCAAGATCAACCTTAGTAAATGCATTTTTGGTACAGACACTCATGATTTTCTCAGTCATCGCCTCACTCGATCTGGTATTACATCTCATTCTGAAAAACGCCAGGCGGTTTTCCACCTTCCTGTTCCAACAACGGTAACTCAGATGCGCCGTTTTATCGGTATGATCAATTTTTACCAATATTTCATTATCAAACGGTGCAATAATCATTGCACCTCTGATTGATTTGCTCAAATCTAAAGTAAAATCACTTCAGGTTTCGCCAGAGTCACTTGAAGCTTTTATCGCGTGAGAAATGTTCTTTGCACTGCCACCGAACTGTCTTTCGTTGATCCTGAACATAATCTATCCTTTATCATTGACGACCGATGCATCCTCTCCGGCTTTGGGAGCTGTTTAACAACAAAACCATAAGAACACAGACCATCCATTTGCATTGTTCGCAGAAGATTTATCTGGCAAATACGCGCTACTGGTCTTTTCACCATGAAGGTATTGCCACAATCTAACACTGCGACTGAGCGTTGTACGTCTTCTTAGATGGTAGAACGAATTCGAAGAAGAACAAGTGGTAAATTCTCAGTGCATCTATTAGGATCCGGCTTGATTGCTAAAGTGTCTGTCAGCTACCGGTGGTGCGCCATCAAGCAATCCATTCGCGTTGGTGGTAGGCGTTGTTTCGGGTGTGCTGACAGCCAAGGTGTATAGTCGAATCTCGCAACAAAGTCTATTGAAACTGTTCGCCAGGGTTGGTTGCGATGATAAATGGTGTGCCAAAATAGGCAATCCTGTGTTCGACGAAGACGCGTGCTTTAGACTCAGAACGTGGACTTCGATCGGAACAGCAATCGGCCATCTTGTAAAGCGATCGATCGCCGTAGAGATGAATAAATACCCGTTCAATGATGGCATTAACCGAAGAGGTGAAGATGCACATGAGAGAATCTATAGTTTGAATGCGCAAAAGGGATGTTAGGTGTGATAGTATGTCGAGATATTGTGTTCTTTCGACGTTTGGGCAAACGCACTACCGGTCTACCGGTTCGAGTTTGAACGGGGCTGGAAGGGACTGGAGGATTGGGATGAACGAGAGAGGTGGTGGCACATGAGGATTACACGGCGGTTGTGATTTAGGGGTAATTAAGGTTTATGGAGTTGGTGGCTTAAGCTCAACGAATGCTGGATTTAGACGATCAATGGAAACCGCGAGGCGTCGACCATTCAGATTCAAAACGACGTACTTGTGTTTACGCTCAATAGCTCTGCGTGGTCTATGATAGGATGATTGAAGTGGTTTACATATTGACACACGTGGCACAAAAACAAAATTACACGCATCGCGAACTGGTGATTTCTGTTGGTGGACATGGCGCAGTCGGGGAGGCGTAAAATCGAACTTCGACCTAATCGATCGCAAGCGAGTTATGTAATTAGACAGAGAAGGTAATGACTGGCAAGGCACAACGAGTTTGTAGTAGACTGACTGTTACAATAATGTCCCCGAGAATGTTGGAGAAAAGGCACAGGAGATGAAAGGTTTATCGCGGTAGCCAAAAGGGTGCACGAAGGTACATGGTAGCAATCACGGAACACGAATCAACGGAAAGTGTGTATCAAGGTCAATTGTTATGTACAGTTAAACAATGTTGTTACACAGCCCCCTTCCAAGGAGTCTGGTCAGAGGAGACTTCTGATCAGGAATTGACAATTGAACTGGCCAAGCGGTGTCAGGTCGTTCCAGGCTGGAACATAGTCTCTCAGCAACCAGTAACTTCGGAGTCAGCCAAGGCACTTGATCTGCGTGGGTCCATTGTCGGTGGTGACCAGGGTAGCATACACGAAAACCGATAATTACTAAGCCGAGTCACGTCTCACATGGAGCGAACGTGCTGCCGGAGCCGAATCACATGGGATGAATGAGCTGCTAGCGGGAATCACCGTCTGGCATGGTCTTAGTATGAACTCAGTAGGAGCAGATGTAGGCACATCCGTAGGCTTGACAACGAAGAATCAGAAGCTTCGAAAACATAGTGCGTGCTGAGAATTTCCTGCACTTCCAGGGTCGATGGCGAACAGCCTCGCCTGGAAAAAGCTGAGTGGCGTGTCGTCGGGCTGGTAAGGAACTTGTCTGATAAGTTTCGTGTTGGGCGGCGTGTGCTCATAGTAGGGGCTACCGAGTAGGATGGCGACAAGCGTCGGTGATCCGGGGGTGGCATGTGCTACGGTTTACACAGCGGGAGGTGTATGTGAACCGGAAGGGATACACGAAGAAAGCGTGTATTTCGACCTACCGGATAGAATGGCGACAAGCGTCCGTAATCCGTGGGTGGTACTTGCGTACCGAGGGGATACACGAATGATGCGTGTATTCCAGGTTACCGGATAGGATGGCGACAAACGTCTGTGATCCGGGGTGGCGCGTGCCACAATTTTCACAGCGGTAGCTACATCCGTACCGAGGGGATACACGAATGATGCGTGTATTCCGGGCTACCGGATTGGATGGCGACAAGCGTCAGTGATCCGGGGATGGTGCGTGCCACGATTTCCACAGCGAAAGGTACATGCGTACCGAGGGGATACACGAAGGATGCGTGTATTCCAGGTTACCGGATAGGATGGCGACAAGCGTCAGTGATCCGGGGGTAACGCGTGCCACGATTTTCACAGCGGTAGGTACATTCGTACCGAGGGGATACACGAATGATGCGTGTATTTCGGGCTACCGGATAGGATGGCGACAAGCGTCAGTGATCCGGGGGTGGCACGTGCCACGATTTCAACAGCGGGAGGTAAATGCGTACGGAGGTGATACACGAAGGATGCGTGTATTCCAGGTTACCGGATAGGATGGCGACAAGCGTCAGTGATCCGGTGGTTGCGCGTGCCACGTTTTCCAAAGCTGGAGATGCATGTGTACCGGAAGGGACACACGAATAATGCGTGTTTTCTAGGTTACGGGATAGGACGGCGACAAGCGTATGTGTTCCGGTGGTGGCGCGTGCCACGTTTTCCAAAGCTGGAGGTGCATGTGTACCGGAAGGGATACACGAATAATGCGTGTGTTCCAGGTTATCGGATAGGATGGCGACAAGCGTCAGTGATCCGGTGGTGGCGCGTGCCACGTTTTCCAAAGCTGGAGGTGCATGTTTGCCGGAACGGATGCACGAATAATAAGTGTAATTCGGGCTACCGGATAGGATGGCGACAAGCGTCAGTTATCCAGGGGTAAAGCGAGCCACGATTTTCACAGCGGAAGGTAAATGCGTACCGAGGGGATACTCGAACGATGCGTGTATTCCAGGTTACCGGATAGGATGGCGACAAGCGTCAGTGACCTGTGGGTGGCGCGTGCCACGATTTAAACAGCGGGAGGTACATGCGAACCGAGGGGATACACGAATAATGCGTGTATTTCGGGCTACCGGATAGGATGGCGACAAGCGTCAGTGACCTGTGGGTGGCGCGTGCCACGATTTCCACAGCGGGTGATACTTGCGTACCGAGGGAATACACAAATGATGCGTGTATTCCAGGTTACAGGATAGGATGGCGACAAACGTCTGTGTTCCGGGGTGGCGCTTGCCACGATTTTCACAGCGGTAGGTAAATCCGTACCGAAAGCATACACGAATGATGCGTGTATTCCGGGCTACCGGATAGGATGGCGACAAGCGTCAGTGATCCGGGGTGGTGCGTGCCACGATTTCCACAGCGAAAAGTACATGCGTACCGAGGGGATACACGAATGATGCGTGTATTTCGGGCTACCGGATAGGATAGCCACAAGCGTCAGTGATCCGGGGGTAACGCGTTCCACGATTTTCACAGCGGTAGGTACATTCGTACCGAGGGGATAGACGAATGATGCGTGTATTTCGGGCTACCGGATAGCATGGCCACAAGCGTCAGTGACCTGGGGTTGGCGCGTGCCACGATTTAAACAGCGGGTGGTACATGCGTACCGGAAGGGATACACGAATAATGCGTGTATTTCGGGCTACCAGATAGGATGGCGACAAACGTCGGTAATATGGGAGTGGCGCGTTCCACGATTTTCACAGCGGGAGGTACATGTGTAGCGGAAGGGATACACGAATAATGCGTGTATTTCGGGCTACCGGATAGGATGGCGACAAGCGTCGGTAATATAGGAGTGGCGCGTTCCACGATTTTCACAGCGGGAGGTACATGCGTACCGAGGGGATACACGAAGGATGCGTCTATTCCAGATTACTGGATAGGATGGCGACAAGCGTCAGTCACATCTTGGTGGCGCGTGCCACGATATAAACAGCGGGAGATACATGCGAACCGAGGGGATACAGAAAGGATGCGTGTATTCCAGGTTACCGGATAGGATGGCGACAAGCGTCAGTGAACCAGTGGTGGCGCGTGCCACGATTTCTACAGCCGGAGGTACATGCGTACCGAGGGGATACACTAAGGATGCGTGTATTTCGGGCTACCGGATAGGATGGCCACAAGCGTCAGTGATCCGAAGGTGGCGCGTGCCACGTTTTCCAAAGCTGGAGGTGCATGTTTACCGTAAGGGATACACGAATAATGCGTGTATTTCGGGCTACCGGATAGGATGGCGGCAAGCGTCAGATATCCGTGGGTAACGCGAGCCAGGATTTTCACAGCGGGAGGTATATGCGTACCGAGGGGATACACGAGGGATGCGTGTATTCCAGGTTACCGGATAGGATGACGACAAGCGTCAGTGACCTGTGGGTGGCGCGTGCCACGATTTGAACAGCGGGAGGTACATGTGTACCGGAAGGGATACACGAATAATGCGTGTATTTCGGGCTACCGGATAGGATGGCGACAAGCGTCGGTAATATAGGAGTGGCGCGTTCCACGATTTTCACAGCGGGAGGTACATGCGTACCGAGGGGATACACGAAGGATGCGTCTATTCCAGGTTACCGGATAGGATGGCGACAAGCGTCAGTCACCTCTTGGTGGCGCGTGCCACGATTTAAACAGCGGGAGGTACTTGCGTACCGGGGGGAGACATGAAGGATGCGTGTATACCAAGTTACCGGATAGGATAGCGACAAGCGTTAGAGATCCGGTGGTGGCGCGTGCCATGTTTTTTTCTAAAGCTGGAGGTGCATGTGTACCGGAAGGGATAAACGAAGCATGCGTTTATTTTGGGCTACCGGATAGGATGGCGACAAGCGTCGGTAATATGGGGGGGGGGCGCGTTCAAGGATTTTCACAGCGGGAGGTCACGCGTACCGAGGGGATACACGGATGATGCGTGTATTTTCGGGACTACCGGATAGGAATGGGCGACAACGTCGGTAATATGGGGGTGGCGCGTTCAAGGATTTTACAGCGGGAGGTAGACGCATACCGAGGGGATACCGGATATGCTGTAAATTTCGGGCCTTCCGGATGAGGACGGGCCGACAAGCGTCGGTAAATATGGGGGTGGCGCGTTCAAGGATTTTCCACACGGGAGGTCACGCGTACCGTGCATACACGGATAATGGTTGTATTTTCGGGCTACCGTGTTAGGAGCGACAAGCGTCAGTGATCCGAAGGTGGCGCATGCCACGATTCAAACAGTGGGAGGCACTTGCGTACCGAGGGGAGAAACGAAGGATGCGTGTATTCCAGGTTACCGGATAGGATGGCAAGAAGCGTCAGTGATCCGCTGTTGGCGCGTGCCACGATTTCCAAAGCTGGAGGTGCTTGTGTACCGAAAGAGATACACGAAGAATGCGTGTATTTCGGGCTACCGGATAGGATGGCGACAAGCGTCTGTAATATGGGGGTGGCGCGTTCAAGGATTTTCACAGCGGGAGGTACATGCGCAAGGAGAGGATACACAGATGATGCGTGTATTTCGGGCTACCGGATAGGATGGCGACAAGCGTCAGTGACCTGGGGTTGGCGCGTGCCACGATTTAAACTGCGTGAGTCACTTGCGTACCGAGGAATACACGAAGGATGCGTGTATTCCAGGTTACCGGATAGGATGGCGACAAGCGTCAGTGATCCGGGGATAACGCGAGCCACGATTTCCACAGCGGGATGTACATGCGTACCGAGGGGATACACGTAAGTTGCGTGTATTCAAGGTTACCAGATAGGATGGGTACAAGCGTCAGTGATCCGGAGATAACGCGAGCCACGATTTCCAAAGCGGGAGGTACAAGCGTACCGAGGGGATACACGTAGAATGCGTGTATTCCAGGTTACCAGATAGGATGGCGACAAGCTTCGGTAATATGGGAGTGGCGCGTTCAAGGATTTTCACAGCGGGTGGGGATACACGGATGATGCGTCTATTTCGGGCTACCGGATAGGAAGGCGACAAGCGTCAGTGATCCGGGGGTAACGCGTGCCACGATTTCCACAGAAGGAGGTACACGATTACCGAGGGGACACACGAAGGATGCGTGTATTCCAGGTTACCGTATAGGATGGAGACAAGCGTCAGTGATCCAAAGATAACGCGAGCCACGATTTCCACAGCGTGAGGTACATGCGTACCGAGGGGATACACGTAGCATGCGTGTATTCAAGGTTACCAGATAGGATGGCGACAAGCGTCAGTGATCCGGTGGTGGCGCGTGCCACGATTTCCAAAGCTGGTGGTGCATGTGTACCGATAGGGTTACACGAAGAATGCGTGTATTTCGGGCTACCGGATAGGATGGCGACAAGCGTCGGTAATATGGGAGTGGCGCGTTCAAGGATTTTCACAGCGGGAGGTACATGCGCACCGAAGGGATACACAGATGATGCGTGTATTTCGGGCTACCGGATAGGATGGCGACAAGCGTCAGTGATCCGTTGGTGGCGCGTGCCACGTTTTCCAAAGATGGAGGTGCATGTGTACCGGAAGTGAAACACGTAGGATGCGTGTATTCCAGGTTACCAGATAGGATGGCGACAAGCGTCAGTGATCCGGGCGTAACGCGTGCCACGATTTCCACAGAGGGAGGTACACGTGTACCGAGGGGACACACGGATGATGCGTGTATTTCGGGCTACCGGATAGGATGGCGACAAGCGTCAGTGATCCGAAGGTGGTGCGTGCCACGATTTGAACAGCCTGAGTTACTTGCGTACCGAGGGGAGACACAAAGGATGCGTGTATTCCAGGTTACCCGATAGGATGGCGACAAGCGTCAGTGATCCGGGGATAACGCGAGCCACGATTTCCACAGCGTGAGGTACATGCGGACCGAGGGGATACACGTAGGATGCGTGTATTCCAGGTTACCGGATAGGATGGCGACAAGCGTCGGTTATATGGGGGTGGCGCGTTCAAGGATTTACACAGCGGGTGGGGATACACGGATGATGCGTGTATTTCGGGCTACCGGATAGGAAGGCGACAAGCGTCAGTGACCTGGGGTTAGCGCGTGCCACGAGTTAAACAGCGGGAGGCACTTGCGTACCGAGGGGAGACACGAAGGATGCGTCTATTCCAGGATACCAGAAAGGATGGCGACAAGCGTCAGTGATCCGTTGGTGGCGCGTGCCACGTTTTCCAAAGCTGGAGGTGCATGTGTACCGGAAGTGATACACGTAGGATGCGTGTATTCCAGTTTACCAGATAGGATGGCGACAAGCGCCAGTGATCCGGGGGTAACCCATGCTACGATTTCTACAGAGTGAGATACACGAGTACCGAGGGGACACACGGATGATGCGTGTATTTCGGGCTACCGGATAGGATGGCGACAAGCGTCAGTGATTCGAAGGTGGCGCGTGCCACGAGTTAAACAGCGGGAGGCACTTGCGTACCGAGGGGATACACGAAAGATGCGTGTATTCCAGGTTACCGGATAGGATGGCGACAAGCGTCAGTGATCCGGGGATAACGCGAGCCACGATTTCCAAAGCGGGAGGTACAAGCGTACCGAGGGGATACACGTAGAATGCGTGTATTCCAGGTTACCAGATAGGATGGCGACAAGCGTCGGTAATATGGGGGTGGCGCGTTCAAGGATGTTCACAGCGGGTGGGGATACACGGATGATGCGTGTATTTCGGGCTACCGGATAGGAAGGCGACAAGCGTCAGTGACCTGGGGTTAGCGCGTGCCACGAGTTAAACAGCGGGAGGCACTTGCGTACCAAAGGGAGACACGAAGGATGCGTGTATTCCAGGATACCAGATGGGATGGCGACAAGCGTCAGTGATCCGGTGGTGGCGCGTGCCACGTTTTCCAAAGCTGGAGGATCATGTGTACCTGAAGGGATACACGAAGAATGCGTGTATTTCGAGCTACCGGATAGGATGGCGACAAGCGTCGGTAATATAGGGGTGGCGCGTTCAAGGATTTTCACAGTGGGAGGTACGCGCGTACCGAGGGGATACACGGATGATGCGTGTATTTCGGGCTACCGGATAGGATGGTGACAAGTGTCAGTGACTCGGCGATGGCGCGTGCCACTATTTAAACAGCGGGAATCACTTGCGTACCGAGGGGAGACACGAAGGATGCGTGTATTCCATGTTACCGGATAGGATGGCGACAAGCGTCAGTGATCCGGGGGTAACGCAAGCCACGATTTCCACAGCGGGAGGTACATGCGTACCGAGGGGATACACGAAGGATGCGTGTATTCCAGGTTACCGGATAGGATGGCGACAAGCGTCAGTGATCCGGGGGTAACGCGAGCCATGATTTTCAATGTTGGAGGTACATGCGTACCGAGGGAATACACGAAGGATGCGTGTATTCCAGGTTACCGGATATGATGGCTACAAGCGACAGTGACCTGGGGTTAGCGCGTGCCACGATTTAAATAGCGGGAGGCACTTGCGTACCGAGGGGAGACACGAAGGATGCGTGTATCGCAGGTTCCCCGATAGGATGGCGACAAGCGTCAGTGATCCGGGGGTAACGCGAGCCACGATTTCCACATCGGGAGGTACATGCGTACTGGAAGGGATACACGAAGAATGCTTGTATTTCGGGTTACCGGATAGGATGGCGACAAGCGACAGTGATCCGGTGGTGGCGCGTGCCACGGTTTCCACAGCGGGAGCTGCATGAGTTCTGGAAGGGATATACGAAGAATGCGTGTATTTCGGGCTACCGGATAGGATGCCGACAAGCGTCGGTAATATGGGGTTCGCGTGTTCCACGATTTTCACAGCGGGAGGTACATGCGTACCGAGGGGATACACTGATGATGCGTGTATTTCGGGGTACCGGATAGGATAGCGACAAGTGTCAATGATCCGGTGGTGGCGCGTGCCACGATTTAAACAGCGGGAGGTACTTGCGTACCGAGGGGATACACGAAGGATGCGTGTATTTCAGGTTCCCGGATAGGATGGCGACAAGCGTCATTGATCCGTGGGTAACGCGACCCACGATTTCCACAGCGGGAGGTACATGAGTACCGAAGGGATACACGTAGGATTCGTGTATTACAGGTACCAGATAGGATGGCGACAAGCGTCAGTGATCCGGTGGTGGCGCGTGCCACGGTTTCCACAGCGGGAGGTGCATGTGTACCGGAAGGATACACGAAGGATGCGTGTATTTCAGGTTCCCGGATAGGATGGCGACAAGCGTCATTGATCCGTGGGTAACGCGTTCCACGATTTTCACAGCAGAAGGTACATGCGTACCGAGGGGATACACGGATGCTGCGTGTATTTCGGGCTACCGGATAGGTTGGCGACAAGCGTCAGTGATCCGAAGTTGGCGCGTGCCACGATTTAAACAACGGGAGGCACTTGCGTACCGAGGGGATACACGTAGGATGCGTGTATTCGAGGTTACCAGATCGGACGGCGACAAGCGTCAGTGATCCGGTGGTGGAGCGTGCCACGTTTTCCAAAGCTGGAGGTGCATGTGTACCGGAAGGGATACACGAAGAATGCGTGTATTTCAGGCTACCGGATAGGATGGCGTCAAGCGTCAGTAATATGGGGGTGGCACGTTCAAGGATTTTCACAGCGGGAGGTACATGCGTACCGAGGGGATACACGAAGGATGCGTGTATTCCATGTTACCGGATAGGATGACGACAAGCGTCAGTGATCCGGTGGTTGCGCGTGCCACGTTTTTCAAAGCTGGAGGTGCATGTGTACCTGAGAATTGAGAAGAAAAAACTCTCTGGTGCATGGTTTTATGGCTACGACCGAGTTATAGTAAAGAGGTATAAAAAGCATGCACGGAACATATCAAGCGATAATAACGTGTAAATACCCGCTACATAATTGGATAATGTGCCGTTCCGGACTTTACTCACTGTGGAGATGGCGGGTAAATACTTGATGTACACGTGGTTATTATCAAATATGGTGGGGTTGCCATGAAAGTGTCATGCTGCACGTACCCACTGGCTTTCAGCCATACTACGTTTTCCGTAACAAGCGTAACGCAAGCACGAATGCCAGGATGGGAAAGATTGCGTATGGTGTGACTAATGCGCCGTCTAAAAGCAGACAAGGTAAGTAGTCGGAAAGCGCAAGTGGTAAATTCTCAGTGCATCTATTAGGATCGGGCTGAAAAACTAAAAAGGCTTTGAGCTCCAGTGGTGCGCCATCGACCAATCCATTCGCGTTGAGGTGGTAGGCGGTGCTTCGGATGTGCTGACAGTCAAGTTGTAGAGCCAAATCTCGGAACAATGTCGATTGAAACTGAGCGCCAGGGTCGGTTGCGATGATAAATGGTGTGCCAAAATAGGCAATCCTGTGTTCAACGAAGACGCGTGCTTTAGACTCAGAACGTGGACTTCGATCGGAACAGCAATCGGCCATCTTGTAAAGCGATCGATCGCCGTTGGGATTCAATTCAATTCAATTCAATCTTAATGGTCTAAAAAGCATTTAGCTATACAAAATACCACAGAATAATATGACAACAACGAATAATATAACCAGAAAAATTAGGAATAGATTGCTTACTGGGCAGTTCAAGAATCAAGTAAATATCCACGGGCAGAAATTGTTTTCGATTGGTGGGATAACAAATGTAGATGTATGGTGTTAAGATGTATAGTTTTCTTCGATGCACGGGTTAAGAGTCAAATAGGCATCAAGGCTTCTCTTGAAAGTTTGCTGGTTTGGTGAGTTCACAACATTATCTGGCAGATTGTTCCAAGTAAAACAAACTCTCACGGCAAAAAATGTCGTCTACAGTTTAGTCTCGAGTGAGGGACAGTTAGAGTAAATGTGTGAGCTCTTGTATTATGCGAGCTCCGTAGATTCAATAAGCATTGTAGAGGGTGATTTTCAGTATTCAATATATTGTATCCAGAATCAAATCCCCTCGGAGACGACGTGGATGAATGAATACCCGTTCAATGATGGCATTAGCCGAAGAGGTGAAGATGCACATGAGTGAATCGACAGTTTGAATGCGTAAAAGGGATGTTAGGTGTGATAGTATGTCGAGATATTTTGTTCTTTCGACGTTTGGGCCAACGCACTTGTCTACCGGTTCGTGTTTGAACGGGGCTGAAAGGGACTGGAGGATTGGGATGAACGAGGTAGGTGGTGGCACATGAGGATTACACGGCGGTTGTGATTTAGGGGTAATTAAGGTTTATGGAGTTGGTGGCTTAAGCTCAACGAATGTTGGTTTTTTGACGATCAATAGAAACCGCGATGCGTCGACCATTCAGATTCAAAACGACGTACTTGTGTTTACGCTCAATAGCTCTGCGTGGTCTATGATAGGATGATTGAAGTGGTTTACATAGGGACGCATCGTGATGAGGTGATTTCTGTTGGTGGACATGGCGCAGTCGGGGAGGCGTAAAATCGAACTCCGACCTAATCGATCGCAAGCGAGTTATGTAATTAGACATAGAAGGTAATGACTGGCAAGGCACAACGAGTTTGTAGTAGACTGACTACTACAACAATGTTCCCAGGAATGTTGGAGAAAAGGCACAGGAGATGAAAGGTTTATCGCGGTAGCCAAAAGGGTGCACGAAGGTACATGGTAGCAATCACGGAACACGAATCAACGGAAAGTGTGTTTCAAGGTCAATTGTTATGTACAGTTAAACAATGTTGTTACACAGCCCCTTCCAAGAAGTCTGGTCAGAGGTGACTTCTGATCAGGATTTGACAATTGAACTGGCCAAGCGGTGTCAGGTCGTTCCAGGCTGGAACATAGTCTCTCAGCAACCAGTAACTTCGGAGTCAGCCAAGGCAATTGATCTGCGTGGGTCCATTGTCGTTGGTGACCAGGGTAGAATACACGAAAACCGATAAGTACTAAGCCGAGTTACGTCTCACATGGCGTGAACGTGCTGCCGGAGCCGAATCACATGGGGTGAATGAGCTGCTTGCGGGAATCGCCCGTCTGGCATGGTCTTAGTATGAACCCGGTAGGAGCAGATGTAGGCACATCCGTAGGCTTGACAACGAAGAATCAGAAGCTTCGAAAACATAGTCCGTGCTGAGAATTTCCTGCACCCCCAGGGTCGATGGCGAACAGCCTCGCCTGGAGAAAGCTAAGTGGCGTGTCGTCGGGCTGGTAAGGACCTTGTCTGATAAGTTTCGTGTTGGGCGGCGTGTGCTCATGGTAGGGGTACCGAGTAGGATGGCGACAAGCGTCGGTGATCCGGGGGTGGCGCGTGCCACGGTTTCCACAGCGGGAGGTGCATGAGTACCGAAAGGGATACACGAAGAATGCGTGTATTTCGGGCTACCGGGTAGGATTGCGACAAGCGTCGGTAATATGGGGGTGGCGCGTTCCACGATTTTCACAGCGGGAAGTACATGCGTACCGAGGGGATGCACGGATAATGCGTGTATTTCGGGCTACCGGATAGGATGGCGACAAGCGTCAGTGACCTGGGGTTGGCGCGTGCCACGATTTAAACAGCGTGTTATGTAATTAGACATAGAAGGTAATGACTGGCAAGGCACACCAAGTTTGTAGTAGACTGACTAGTACAATAATATCCCCTAGAATGATGGAGAAAAAGCACAGGAGATGAATGGCTTATCGCGGTAGCCAAAAGGGTGCTCGAAGGTACATGGTAGCAACCACGGACCACAGATCAACGGAAAGTTTGTATCAAGGTCAATTGTTATGTACAGTTAAACAATGTTGTTACAAGTTCACCGGGGAGACACAAGGTAGTGCCACAAACTAACTCTGAGGATGAGCATTGTATGTCTTCCTCGATGGTAGAGCGAATTCGAAGAAGATCAAGTGGTAAATTCTCAGTGCATCTATTAGGATCGGGCTGAAAAACTAAAAAGGCTTTGAGCTCAGGTGGTGCGCCATCAATCAATCCATTCGCGTTGGGGTTGTAGGCGGTGCTTCGGATGTGCTGACAGCCAAGGTGTAGAGTCAAATCTTGGAACAATGTCGATTGAAACTGAGCGCTAGGGTCGGTTGCAATGATAAATGGTGTGCCAAAATAGGCAATCCTGTGTTCCACGAAGACGCGTGCTTTAGACTCAGAACGTGGACTTCGATCGGAACAGCAATCGGCCATCTTGTAAAGCGATCGATCGTCGTTGGGTTGAATGAATATCCGTTCAATGAATGCATTAGCCGAAGAGGTGAAGATGCACATGAGTGAATCGACAGTTTGAATGCGTAAAAGGGATGTTAGTTGTGATAGTATGTCGACATATTTTGTTGTTTCGACGTTTGGGCCAACGCACTTGTCTACCGGTTCAAGTTTGAACGGGGCTGAAAGGGCCTGGAGGATTGGGATGAACGAGGTAGGTGGTGGCACATGAGGATTACACTGCGGTTTTGATTGAGGTGTAATGACGCTTGATGGAGTAGATGGCTTAAACTAAACGAACTCTGGTTTTAGACGATCAACACAAAGACACAAGTTAGTACCATAAACTAACTCTGGTGCTGAGCATTGCATGTCTTCTTTTATGGTAGTACAAATTCCTAGAAGAACAAGTGGTTTATTATCAGTCAATGTATTAGGATCGGTCTGACCAGCGTTGGTTTAACCGATTTGCTGCCAACTAAAGGATTGACTCTCAGCTAGTTCGGATGTATCAATCTCACTTTGATGGTTAGCCAAATGGGAGACATAGAATCCTGTGCATGCAGACAAAACTTATATGTCAGGTCTTGATAAAGCATCGGTAACCAAGTTCGCGTCCTCATTCACGTAACGAATTTCAGTAGAGAATGGAGATATGTAATCCAACTGTCGAAAATCGTGCCGCGTAAGACGATCAAATTTAGAATGCAGACCATAAGTTAGCTGTTTGTGATTCGTAAAAATGATATAGTCACGAACTTCCAATAAGTGAACGAAATGAAGTATGGCTAAATACACGCAAGTAATTCATGGTCAAATGTGGTCTAGCGCGTTTTTGCCAGATTAATCTTCTGCGAAAAATGCCAATAGATGTTCTGTGTTCTAATGATTTTGTTGTAAAACAGCTCTCAAATCTGTAGCCGATGCATCGGTCGTCCATGATAAAAGATAGGTAAGTTCAGGATCAATAGATGACAGTTCGGTGTCAGTGCATAGAACATTTTTTCACGCGATAAAAGCTTCAAGTGCCTCTGGCAAAAGCTGAAGTGATTTTACTTTAGATTTGAGCAAATCAGTCAGAGGTGCAATGATTTTTGCTCAGTTTGATAATGAAATGTTGGTAAATATTGATCATGCCGATAAAAAGGTGCAACTGAGTTACCGTTGTTGGAACATGAAAGTCGGAAACCGACTGGCATTTTTCAGAATGAGATGTAATACCAGATTGTTGAGGCGATGACTGAGACAATCTTGAGTGTCTGTACCAAAAATGCATTTACTAAGGTTGATCTTGATCCCGTAATTTACGAAACACTCCAAAACAAGACGATTGTGTGTGGCGTGCTCCTCTGGAGAGTTGCTGGCAATTAAGACGTCGTCAACGTATGCGCAAGCGAACGGCAAGTCTTGCAGGACATCTTCAATGAAACGCTGGAAATTCTGTGCAGCATTTCACAGACCAAAGGGCATTCGATTGAATTCGTGTAAGCCGAATGGAGTTGTGACTGCCGTTTTTGGTGTGTCTTACTCGGCAGCGGGGATGTGGTAGTAAGCACGGACAAGATCAAAATAGTAAGAATAGTTGTGCGGGAAAGATTCCACTAAAAATCGTGGATATGTGATAAAGAGTATCTGTCTGGCACCGTTCAGTTGTTAAGAGCGCAGTAGTCACCACATGGCCTCCACTCACCTGAGGTCTTCTTGGAAACCACATGTATTGCTGACGACTAGGAGCTGGAGGAAGGGCAAATGATTCCAAGCTCTAGCATATGCTCAAACTCGGCATTTTCAATTTTGAGTTTGGAAGGATGAAGTCGCCTAGGTCTAAAAGTGACGGGTGGTCCGCTTGTGACGATGTGGTTTTTCACAGAGTTGGTCACTATGTCTGTCTGTCGTGGGGGTTGTATGATTGATGGGATTACATGCAGCATAGAACTATATGTCGAAGATTCTGGAGTGACAGCCTTGATAGCGAGGAAATGGCTTCAGTAGTGATACCTGACACCTGTAAAGAGGTTGTCGTATCCACTAATCTCCGATGTTTTACTTCGAAGTGAGACAAAAGTCAATACCGATTATTGGGCAATTAACCTCCTCGATGATAAACGCCCAGAAAAATCTGCGTCTTAGTCCTAAATTTTGGGGTTAGAAGGCGCTGGCCGTAAGTGTCAATACAAGTGCCATTTGCCGCCTGAAGCGTGTAGGACGACGGTTTTGAGGAACTGGATGCTCTAATTATGACGCTAATTTCAGCGCCAGAATGGTCAAAGAAACGTAGAAAGGACGACTTGGGTTTGGTGGGCCGGGCATAGTATTCGCCATTACTGGCTCACTGTTGTTGGCTAGAATCCTTCCATGTCCTGGATTTTGACGTGTTCTTATTGGTAAATAAACCTCATCCAATTGAATGTGCTGTTTGATTGATTGTGGTGTCGAATACGACGCTTCGAGGAATTCTCGAACGTGACGAGTTCTGCCATTGGTGATGATTTCCGTACTATTCCAATTGAATTCGTGTCCTTCACGATCCATGTGTACCGATGTTACTGATCTGTGGTCATGTCGTCGTGTAGCCAGTTTGTGTTCATGAATCCTTGTTTCTAACCTTCTTCCGGTCTGTCCAATATAATAGTTCTCACGATCGGAACATGGGATTCTGTACACGACGTTATTTCTTTCCTCCTTCGCAAACGTGCCTTTGACCTTGACTAGTTGTCTTCTCAGTGTTGAAGCTGGCTTATGTGCTACACTAATTCCGAGCGGGCGTAGTATTCTTGCCGTAATCTCCGAGATATGTTGTGTATAGGGCGTATTTTCTTTGGTTTCTTCTGGAATTGATTGTGTTTTAGCATACCTTCAAGACACGATAAATTCAGTGACAGGCACCATTGCACTTAAAATTCAAACCGTGATTAAGCACGCGTTACTCATCTGACGACAGCTTTCGTTTCGATGGATTTATAACCCAAATCGTTCCAGGGTTTTCATTTCGATTAGGTATGATTAACCGCATTTTGTCGTCATGAGCTCGACGTTTTTTAACAACCCAATCGCGTGTAAACAGCACGAACACAGTGAGGTCAACACTACCATATACACAACATATCTCGGAGATTACGGCAAGAATACTACGCCCGCTCGGAATTAGTGTAGCACATGAGCCAGCTTCAACAAGGAGAAGACAACTAGTCAAGGTCAAAGGCACGTTTGCGAATGAGGAAAGAAATAACGTCGTGTACAGAATCCCATGTTCCGATCGTGAGAACTATTATATTGGACAGACCGGAAGAAGGTTAGAAACAAGGATACATGAACACAAACTGGCTACACGACGACATGACCACAGATCAGTAACATCGGTACACATGAATTGTGAAGGACACGAATTCAATTGGAATAGTACGGAAATCATCACCAATGGCAGAACTCGTCACGTTCGAGAATTCCTCGAAGCGTCGTATTCGACACCACAATCAATCAAACAGCACATTCAATTGGATGAGGTTTATTTACCAATAAGAACACGTCAAAATCCAGGACATGGAAGGATTCTAGCCAACAACAGTGAGCCAGTAATGGCGAATACTATGCCCGGCCCACCAAACCCAAGTCGTCCTTTCTACGTTTCTTTGACCATTCTGGCGCTGAAATTAGCGTCATAATTAGAGCATCCAGTTCCTCAAAACCGTCGTCCTACACGCTTCAGGCGGCAAATGGCACTTGTATTGACACTTACGGCCAGCGCCTTCTAACCCCAAAATTTAGGACTAAGACGCAGATTCCCCTGGGCGTTTATCATCGAGGAGGTTAATTGCCCCATAATCGGTATTGACTTTTGTCTCACTTCGAAGTAAAACATCGGAGATTAGTGGATACGACAACCTCTTTACAGGTGTCAGGCATCACTACTGAAGCCATTTCCTTGCTATCAAGGCTGTCACTCCAGAATCTTCGACATTTAGTTCTATGCTGCATGTATTCCCATCAATCATACAACCCCCACGACAGACAGACATAGTGACCAACTCTGTGAAAAACCACATCGTCACAAGCGGACCACCCGTCACTTTTAGACCTAGGCGACTTCATCCTTCCAAACTCAAAATTGAAAATGCCGAGTTTGAGCATATGCTAGAGCTTGGAATCATTTGCCCTTCCTCCAGCTCCTAGTCGTCAGCAATACATGTGGTTTCCAAGAAGACCTCAGGTGAGTGGAGGCCATGTGGTGACTACCGCGCTCTTAACAACTGAAGGGTGCCAGACTGATACCCTCCATGACACATCCACGATTTTATTGGATTCTTTCCCAAACAAATATTTTTACTAAGCTTGATCTTGTCCGTGCTTACTACCACATCTCCGTAGCCGAGTAAGACATACCAAAACGGCAGTCACAACTCCATTCGGCTTACACGAATTCAATCGAATGCCCTTTGGTCTGTAAATGCTGCACAGAATTTCCAGCGTTTCATTGAAGATGTCCTGCAAGACTTGCCGTTCGCTTACGCATACGTTGACGACGTCTTAATTGCCAGCAACTCTCCAGAGGAGCACGCCACACACATTCGTCTTGTTTTGGAGTGTTTCGAAAATTAGGGATCAAGATCAACCGTAGTAAATGCATTTTTGGTAGAGACACTCAAGATTGTCTCGGTTATCGCCTCACTCGATCTGGTATTACATCTCATTCTGAAAAACGCCGATCGGTTTCCGACTTTCCTGTTCCAACAACGGTAACTCAGTTGCACCGTTTTATCGGTACGATCAATTTTTACCAACATTTCATTATCAAACTGTGCAAAAATCATTGCACCTGTGACTGATTTGCTCAAATCTAAAGTAAAATCACTTCAGCTTTTGCTAGAGGCACTTGAAGCTTTTATCGCGTGAAAAAATGTTCTATGCACTGCCACCGAACTGTGTTTCATTGATACTGAAATAATCTATCTTTTATGGTTGACAACCGATGCATCTGATTCGTTGGTGGGAGCTGTTTTACATCAAAACCATAAGTACACAGAACATCCATTGGCATTTTTCGCAGAATATAAATCTGGCACAAACGCGCTAGACCACATTTGACCATGAATTACTTGCGTGTATTTAGCCATACTTCATTTCGTTCACTTATTGGAAGTTCGTGACTATATCATTTTTACGAATCACAAACAGCTAACTTATGGTCTGCATTCTAAATTTGATCGTCTTACGCGGCACGATTTTCGACAGTTGGATTACATTTCTTGAACACAAACGAGTTATTTAATTTGTCATTGAAGGTAATGAATGTCAAGGCAGTACGAGTTCACTGTGAAGGCACAAGGTAGTGCCATAAAACAAACTATGTGCTGTGCATTGCATGCCCTCTTCGACGGTACAACGAATTCCAAGAAGAACTAGTGGTTAATTCTCAGTGCATCTATTAGGATCGGGCTGACCAGCTAAAGTGGCTTTGAGCCATCAACCAATCCATTCGCGATTGGGTGGTAAGCAGTGGTTCGGATGTGCGACAGCCAGGGAGTAGAGTATTATCTCAGAAAAATGTCGATTGAAACTGAGCGCCATGTTCAATTGCGATGATAAATGTTGTGCAAAATGGGCAATCCAGTGTTCGACGAAGACGCGTGCTACACACTCAGAACAGAGTATTTGATCGCAAAAGCAATCGGCCATCTTGTAAAGCGATCGACCGCCGTTAGAATGAATGAACATCCGACGAGGTAAAGATGCACATGAGTGAATCGACTGTTTGAATGCGTAAAAGGGATGTTATGTGTGATAGTATTTCGAGATTCTTTGTTCTTTCGACGTTTGGGCCATCGCACTTTTCTACCGGTTCGTGTATGAAAGATGCCGTAAGGGACTGTAGGGTTAGGATGAACGAGGGAGTTGGTAGGCATAAGAGGATGACACGGCGGTAGTAATTGAAGGGTAATGCCGTTTGATGGAGTTAGTGGATTGGGCTCAAAGCTAATGGTTTTAGACGATCAATAGAAACCGTGATCAGCGATAGTACTTTCAGTTATTTTGTTCTTTCGACGTTTCGTCAAAACACATTTTTCTATAGGTTCGAGTTTGAAAGGGCTGGAAGGGCTTGAAGGATTAGGATGAACATGAGAGGTGGTAGGCACATGAGGATTACACGGTGGTTGTGATTGAGGGGTAATAGCGCTTGATGGATTTAGTGTCTTAAGCTCAATGTAAATGGTTTTTGACGATCTATAGAAATTGTAATCCGGGATAGTATTTCCAGAAATTTTATTCTTTCGACGATTCAGCCAACGCACTTTTGTAAAGGTTCGAGTTTGAAAGGGGGTGGAAGGGACTGTAGGATTAGGATGAACGAGGAAGGTGATACGCCCAAGATGATTACACGGCAGTTGTGATTGAATGGTAATGACGCATGATGGATTTGGTGGATTAAGCTCAATGATAATGGTTTTAGACGATAAATAGAAACCGTGATCGGTGATAGTATTTTCACATATTTTGTTCTTCCAAAGTTTCGGTCAACGCACTTTTCTGAACGTTCAAGTATAAAAGGGGCTGGAAGGGACTGTCGGATTGGAATCAACGAGGGAGGATGTAGGCACATGAGGATTACCGGTGGTTGTGATTAATGGGTAATGACGCATGATGGAGTTGGTGCATTAAGCTCAAATATAATGGTTTTAGACGATCAATAGAAACCGTGACCTGCGATAGTATTTCCAGATATTTTGTTCGTTCGACGTTTCGGCCAACGCAATTTTCTACCGGTTCGTGTTTGAAAGAGGCAGGAAGAGACTGGATGATTGAGATGAACGAGGAGGTGGTAGGAATACATGCGGAATACACGGCGGTTGTGATTAAAGCGTAATGATGCTTGATGGAGTTGGTGGATTAAGCTCAAAGATAATTGTTTCAGACGATCAATGGAAACCGTGAGCTCTGATAGGTTGTCCAGATATTTTCTTCCGACGTATATGCCAAAAACGTTTTCTTCCAGTTTGAGATTGTAAGGGCCTGGAAGGGTTTGGAGGATTGGGATTTACGGAGGAGCTGGTACGCACAAGATGATTACACGGCGGTTGTGTTTAGGGGTAATGACGCTTGTTGAAGTTGGTGGACTAAGTTCAAAGATAATAGTTTTAGACGATCGATAGGAATCATTAGCTTTGAGAGTACGTCGACATATTTTGTACTTTTGACGTTCGGAGCAACGCACTTCACTACCGGTTCGAGTTTGAAAGGGACTGGAAGGGACTGTAAGATTTGGATGTACGAGTGAGGTGGTCGGCATGAGTGGATTACACGGCGGTTGTGATAAGGGGTAATGACGCTTGTTGGAGTTGGTGGATTAGGCTCAAAGACAATGGTTTCAGACGATCAATCGAAACCGGGATCTGTGACAACATTCCCAGATATTTTGTTCTTTTGACGTTTCGGCCAACGACTTTTCTAAAGGTTCAAGTTTGAAAGGGGCTGAAAGCGACCGTAGGATTGGGATGAACGAGGGTGGTGGTAGGCACAATAGGATTACACGGCGGTTGTGATTGAAGATTAATGATGATTGATGGAGTTGGTGGATTAAGCTCAAAAATAATTGCTTTAGACAATCAATAGAAAGTGCGATCTGTAATAGTATTTCCAGGTATTTTGTACTTTCGGCGTTTTGGCCTACGCACATATATACCGGTTATATTTTGAAGGGGACTGGAGGGGACTGGATGATTGGGATGAACGAGGGAGGTGGTAGGCCCAAGATGATCACACGGCAGATGTGATTGAAGATTAATGATGCTTGATGGATTTGGTGGATTAAGCTCAATGATAATGGTTTTAGACGATAAATAGAAACCGTGATCTGTGATAGTATTTCCACATATTTTGTTCTTTCGACGTTTCGGCCAACGCACTTTTCCGAACGTTCAAGTATAAAAGGGGCTGGAAGGCGCTGTCGGATTGGGATGAACGAGGGAGGGGGTAGGCACATGAGGATTACCGATGATTGTGATTAATGGGTAATGACGCATGATGGAGTTCGTGGATTAAGCTCAAAGATAATGGTTTCAGATGATAAATAAAACCGTGACCTGCGATAGTATTTCTAGATATTTTGTTCTTTCGACGTTTCGGCCAACGCAATTTTCTACCGGTTCGTGTTTGAAAGAGGCAGGAAGAGACTGGATGATTGAGATGAACGAGGAGGTGGTAGGAATACATGCGGAATACACGGCGGTTGTGATTAAAGGGTAATGATGCTTGATGGAGTTGGTGGATTAAGCTCAAAGATAATGGTTTTAGACGATCAATGGAAACCTTGAGCTCTGATATTTTGTCCAGATATTTTGTTCTTCCGACGTCTATGCCAAAGACGTTTTCTTCCAGTTTGATATTGTAAGGGGCTGGAAGGGTTTGGAGGATTGGGATGTACGGAGGAGCTGGTACGCACAAGATGATTACACGGCGGTTGTGATTAAAGAGTAATGACGCTTGATGAAGGTGGTGGATATGGCTCAAATATAGTGGTTTCAGACGATCAATGAAATCCGTGAGCTGTGATAGTATTTTCAGATACTTTGCTCTTTCGATGTTTACGCCAACGGTTCAAGTTTGAACGTGTCTGGAAAAGACTGGAGAATTGGGATGAACGAGGGAAGTGGTAGGCACATGTAAATTACGCGGGGGTTGTGATGGAAGGGTAATTACGCTCGACGGACTTGGTGGATTAAGCTCAAAGATAATGGTTTCAGACGATCAATAGAAACCGGGATCTGTGACAGCATTTCCAGATATTTTTGTTCTTCCGACGTTTAAGCCAAATCCCTTGTCTACCAGTTCGAGTTTGAAAGGGGCTGGAAGGGATTTGAGGTTTGAGATGAACGAGTGAGTTGGTCGGCAAAAGAGGATTACACGGCGGTTGTGTTTAGGGGTAATGACGCTTGTTGAAGTTGGTGGACTAAGTTCAAAGATAATAGTTTTAGACGATCGATAGGAATCATTTGCTTTGAGAGTACGTCGACATACTTTGTACTTTTGATGTTCGAAGCAACGCAATTCACTACCGGTTCGAGTTTGAAAGGGACTGGAAGGGACTGTAAGATTTGGATGTACGAGTGAGGTGGTCGGCATGAGTGGATTACACGGCGGTTGTGATAAGGGGTAATGACGCTTGTTGGAGTTGGTGGATTAGGCTCAAAGACAATGGTTTCAGACGATCAATCGAAACCGGGATCTGTGACAACATTTCCAGAAATTTTGTTCTTTTGACGTTTCGGCCAACGCACTTTTCTAATGGTTCAAGTTTGAAAGGGGCTGACAGGGACCGTAGGATTGGGATGAACGAGGGCGGTGGTAGGCACAATAGGATGACACGGCGGTTGTGATTGAAGGGTGATGGCGCTTGATGGATGTGGTGGATTAAGCTCAAAGATAATGGTTTTAGACGATCAAAAGACACCGTGATCTGTGATAGTATTTCCAGATATTTTGTTCTTTCGACTTTTCGGCCATCGCACTTTTCTACCGTTTCGAATTTGAAAAATGCTGAAAGGCACTTGAGGATTTGGATGAACGAGGTAGGTGGTAGGCACATCAGCATTACACGGTGGTTGTGATTGAAGGGTAATGACGCTTGATGAGTTGGTTGATTGAGCTCAAAGATAATGGTTTCAGACGATCAATAGAAACCGTGATCTGTGATAGTATTTAGAGATATTTTGTTCTTTCGACGTTTAAGCCAACGCCCTCGTCTTTGTCGAGTTTGGAATGGCAGACTTGAAGATGGAGATCAAGGGAGTTGATTCAAGAGGATTATACGGTGGTTGTGATTGAGGTAATGACGCATGATGGATTTGGTGGATTGAGCTTGAAGATAATCGTTTTAGACCATCAGTAGAAACCGTGATCTGTGATAGTATTTCCAGATATTTTGTTCTTACGAAATTTCGGCCAACTCACTTTTTTACCGCTTCCAGTTTGAAAAAGCCTGGAAGGCACATGAGTATTGAAATGAAGAAGGGAGGTGGTACATCATGATTTCACGGTAGTTGTGATTAAAGGGTAATGACGCATGATGGAGTTGGTGGATTAAGCTCAAAGATAATGGTTTTAGACGATCAATAGAAACTGTGAGCTGTGATAGTTTGTCAAGATATTTTGTTCTCCCGACGTTTAGGCCAACGCCCTCGTCTACCAGATCGAGTTTGATTGGTGTTGCAAGTTGCAAGGGA